>APFE030179123.1:122643-146801 GCA_000404065.3 Pinus taeda
GGGGGGTTAGAGGGGGGGCGGAGCCCCCCCTTCGCCGCGTTGATTGCGCAGCGGGGGGGGTTTGAGGGGGGCGGGCAGCCCCCCTCTACGGGGTTCGGGGCAGCGCCCCGAGAAATTTTTTTTTGGACCTATATTAGGTTGGGCGAACCTACCTATGGTTTTTTCGGTCCACGGTTTTGGACGCGATGGTTTTCAGTCCATGGTATTGGATGCTTCGGCATGTATAAATATGTATTGTAACATTGAAAGGAATATAATGAAAAAATCAAGCTGGTAGTCTCGGTTTTGAGATCCAGTGGGAGATCTCTGTGTATATGTGTTTTATGTGTTATGCTCTCACATTTTTATTTTTCCTGTGATTTAGAATTCGTATGCAGGTAATTTCTGTACGGGGTTAAAACCTACACATATGGAACACATGACATATCCTCTTCCTCTTCTTCTGTCTTGGGACACTATTCAGCATATAAATTTACACCTACAGGAATAGGAACCTTCACCGGTTTACTATCCTGCATATTAAACCTTTGCAATATTGTCTCAACATAATTCCTCTAGTTTAACCATAGCTTCCTCTTTTCCCGATCTTTTTTAATTTCCATGCCCAAAATATAGTTTGCAGCACCAAAATATTTCATGTCAAATTTGGAGGAAAATTGGGTCTTCAAATCTTGGAAAATTTCTTTGTCATTTCCAACCAGCAACATATCATCCACATACAAGACCAGATAAATAACATGGTCACCAATTAATTTAAAATACACACAGTGATATGCTTTGCTTCTGGTAAATCCAAGTCCTCGTATAAATGTATCAAATTTCTGATACCACATCCTTGGTGATTGTTTTAACCCATACAAATACTTCTTTAACTTGAATACCAGTTCTTTCTTACCCTTCACGACAAAGCCTTCAGGTTGCTTCATGTTGATTTCCTCTTCCAAATCCCCGTGGAGAAATGTTGTCTTCACATCCATCTGTTCTACCTCAAAATCAAAAGCAACAACAATAAATAAAAGCAATCTAACAGAAGTTACCTTCGCAACAGGAGAAAAAATATCATCAAAATCAATTCTCAGCACCTGGGAATAACCTTTTGCTACCAACCGAGCTTTGTATTTCTCCACCTTCCCTTCTGCATTTGTCTTCTTCTTAAACACCCATTTGTTGCCAATGAGTTACCTTCCAACCGGAAACTCCACCAAATCCCAAGCCTTATTTTTGTGGAAAGATGCCATTTCATCAATCATGGCCTCTTTCCATAGTTTTCCATCCTCTGGATCCACTGCTTCCTTCACAGTTCTGGGATCATCATCAGTAACAGACAAAAATTTTGAACAGAAAGCAGATGGACTATACCTTTCTGGCTGCCTTCTTTCTCAAACTGATCTTCTCACAGCCAGAGTTTGTGGCTCTTCATCTTTTGATTCCTCCTCTACTACAGAGCCTGATTCTTCTTCCTTTACTTCGAACTCTATCTTCATAGGTTCCTTTAGTTGGACTTCATGTTCAATAACATCTTTCACCTCTCTGAACACCCCATCTCAACTATACACAACCTTCCGTGTGACTGGGTTCCAAAGCTTATAACATTTTAAACCATCCTTATACCCAATAAAGATGCACTTTTCAGATTTACTAACCAACTTGGTTCATTTCTCCTTCGGAACATGTACATATGCATCACATCCAAATACCCTCAGATGTAAAGAGAGACTTTCTTACCAGTCCATACTTCTTGTGGAGTCTTATCCTCCAACGCTGATGAAGGTGACCTGTTGACCAAGTAACATGCAGTATCCACCACCTCTGCCCAAAATTCCTGTCCTAACCCGGCACCACTGAGCATGCTTCTTGCCCTTTCCATCAACGTCTTGTTCATTCTTTCTGCGACTCCATTTTGTTGAGGTGTATATGGAGAAGTCTTTTGCCATGCTATACCACACTTCTTACTGAATTCTTCAAATTCCTTGCTGCAAATTCTCCACCATTATCTGTCCTCAGCACCTTTATCTTCTTCTCTGTCTGATTTTCCACTAGAGCCTTAAATTCTTTAAACCTATCAAAGAATTCAGATTTCTTCTTAAAGAAATATATCCATGTATTCCTTGAGAAGTCATCTATAACTGATACATAGTACACAGACTTACCTAGTGATGGAACCTTCACAGGTCCAAACATATCACTGTGCACAAGCTCTAATATATGTTTCACCCTCTTACCACCAGAAGGGAAACTCACCCAATTCTGCTTCCCATATACACAATTTTCATATAAATCAAAATCCGTAGAGCTATT
Organism: Pinus taeda; assembly: GCA_000404065.3. Taxonomy (NCBI): domain Eukaryota; kingdom Viridiplantae; phylum Streptophyta; class Pinopsida; order Pinales; family Pinaceae; genus Pinus; species Pinus taeda. The sequence goes on from APFE030179123.1 coordinate 124,942, forward strand.
ACTCATACCTTCAACCATACCTTTACCATGAAGTATTCGAAGGCACTTCTCTCCAATATTTCCAAGCCTTTGATGCAACAGCATGGTCTTGTCTCCAGACACCACTAGATTTTCTACTCCATTTTCAGGAACCATAGAACTATTGCACTCGTCAACAACAATGCTACCTTGCAACTTGTACAGAGTTCTAATCTGAACTCCCCGCATCAATAACATTCCTCCTCGAACCATCTTACAGGTATCCTTCTCGAACACTATCCTTACACCTGCATCATCCAAATTTCTTACAGAAATCAGATTTCTGGCTAATGCAGCAATATGCAGAACACCCGGAAGGGTTCTAACCCTTCCACCTTGCAACTTCAACTCTACTTTTCCATGACCAATGATTCTAGCCTTCTTATCATCTCCTAAGAAGACATCACCACCATCATATTTCTCATACTCGTAGAACCACTCTCTAGGGGGAGTGAAATGAAAGGATGCACCTGAGTCAATTAACCATGCCTCATGATCTACATGTGTACTTGAAGAAGCTAAGTACACATCCCCACCTTCATCTGAGGTGGTTTACGCCTCTATAGAAGGAGCATCATCAGATCCCTTTCCTTTATCAGGAGCTTTAGATTTACAATCCCTTCTGAAGTACCCTTCCTTTCCACATTTCCAGCACACCACCTTTATAGGTTTTCCTGGAGATTTAGATCTCCCACTCGATGACTTATTTTTGTTTCTGTTCTGGGACCATCCTCGTACAGACAAGGCATCACCATTCTAGTTGTCCATATTTTTCTCTCTCATCTCCTCTATCAGCAAGGCTGAGACTATTTCATTGAACTGCAAAGCAGTTGCATTGCTACCTATTGCAATAACCAGACTATCCCATGAATCTGGTAGAGAACACATCAAACTGATGCACTTATCTTGATTTGAAATTTTAATATCAATAGATGATAAATGACTTACCATAGTATTAAACGCATTCAGTTTCTCTTTCACTGAGTCTCCATCTTCCATCCTCGGGTTATACAGCTTTTCCCGCGGGAATAGTTTATTCACCAGAGACTTAGATTGGTACAAAGTCCCTAACTTGTCCCACAGAGCCTTCGTCATAGCTTCTGCTGATACATTCAGAAATACTGAATCTGAGACAAACAATCGTATTATGCTCTTTTCCTTTCGATCCAACTTCTTCCATTGTTCATCGGTCACTCCTGTTGGTTTAGTAACCAGAACTACCATGATCCACTGATCTTTATCCACAAACAGATCCTCCATCTTGAGTTTCCACCAAAACACTGACCATTGAACTTCTCAATCTCTATCTTTCTGCCGCTCGCCATCTTCTTTCACCATCAGAATCGATCTCGCAGATCTGCCACTGAATAGGGTCTACCACAGGCCCGAGCAAAACCCCTCAGCAAAAAAGGCGCCCCTTGAAGCCAAAACAACTCTGATACCAAATGTAGGTTTTAACCCTGTACAAAAATTACCTGCATACGAATTCTAAAACAAAGAAAATAAACAATGCAAGAGCATAACACATAAAACACATATGCACAAAGATTTTCCCTTGGATCCCAAAACTGTGACTACGAACTTGATTTTTCATTATATTCCTTTCAATGTTACAATACATATTTATACATGCCGAAGCATCCAATACCATGGACTGAAAACCATCGCATCCTCAAACACCCCGAATAGGGCGGGTTGCCGCCCCCCTTGTGACCCCCCCGCTGTGCAATCGTCGAAATGAAGGGGGGGCTCTGCCCCACCTCTAACCCCCCGGTTCACTACATGGGTTAGTTGTGGAAAGAATATAACAAAACCCAACAATCCTTTTACCAGGAAGGGGATGATCAGAGGGTGATTATTTGGAGATCGTTTCATGACTTTTTTCTCCTTTGTTTCCTTACATGGAGATTAATACTTTTATATTTCGAGGAACCAAAGTTTTCATCATGATTCTTTTGTCAATTATAATCAACTATGACCTTACTTTGTTCCTTTGTTTCTTCCCTAGGTACAAAGTTAACAAGCACGTTTAGGTCCAAGAAGGTATCCCAAGTGCTCCATATCTTATGAAACTAAGCTTCTGTAAGTAATTTGATAAAGCCTTGGCAATTCCATCCACCCTTATGTTTTTTGTTGTTATATTTTACCATGACTGACATATTTACCAAAATCTACCGAAGATAATAAGGGAAATTTATCAAATTACCAAACTTCAAGTGCAAAAAAATTATTACATATATTGGAAAGTGAAAGTGTGCCTACCCTCACAGCATATTAATATTTGTGAGACAACCAAAATTTCATGTCATTCGTCCTTTAACTAGGTATGTGGGACATCATTCATCCACATTGTGGTATTTGTGCTTGAGGAACCAATTATAGATTTTTGGTTCAAGCGGTAGTTTCATCCACAGCCTTTCCCCAGTCATGGGAAGGTTGTTGGGTTTGGCTACAACTTCTTCCATGATTTGGAGGTTTTATTTACCCACTTTCACCATCCATTGACCAAAACCCCGTTCGAGCTATGATGCAAATTTATCATCAAATCCTTAAAATTTAGCAAAGAAGCTAGGCCAATTATTCCTTTATTTAATTTAAATCTCTAATGGTATTTGGGAATAATTTAGAGGACCAATTAGAGATTATGTCATGGTTGTCAGTTACCATCTTTAATGATATTTTTTACAAAAAGAACCTACCCTTCCTTCAATGAAAATACCAGCCCAAAAATACAGCAGTCGAGAGAGGACATGGGAATTGGCTAAAGGTCAGAATGAGGTCAAAGCTATAGAGGTATGATTTCTCTAACTAAAATAGGGTCCTCTAACTCATTCTATATTCTCTGAAATAATTTTATCAAGGTTTGGTGAAGGCCTTAGGACAACTAGTCTAATGACGGTATGTAGTGGTAAAGAAAATATAGTACAATATAATAGATAGAAATACATAGTATTACAAAAACTTGGCGTAAAAAAAGGAAAATCATTATTTCAATTGCACAAGATCATCATAAGGACATATGGCCATATTAAATAATACGTGACATTCATCCAACAATGACATCATTAATTTATGATTATTTTCTATGACGTTGAGGGTGGGATATGAATGTAATGCATAGATCATGATTTATAAATGGGATGTGTAGGGGAAATAATAGAAAGCCTTTAGGATCATAATATATGGTTACATATTATAGTATTATGATTTAAAATGACTGATAAATATAGGATTAAAGGTATCCAAAGAAACACTATTTTAATAGTAATACCTATCATTCTTGATAGACCAATAGAAATTTTAAAGGCACTTTACCTAAAAATTGTTACCTTTGAAAACATTAATTCATATTACACAAGCATTAATATGATTGAGAATTTGTTGTTTCGTAGATTTGAGCTTACGAGTGATTTGGTTGAGACAAGAAGGATTGAATTAATAAAATACTATCGATATAAATCACATAAGAGAATTTTTTAGCCGACACATTTCGAACCAACAAGTGTGGTTCATCATCAGGATGAGATGAAGAGGAAGACCATGGAAAAGGCTTAAATAGAGATCAATCTAGAGACCATAATTTCAAGTAACAACTATATTTGAACACTAATATTTAGATTATGATATTTTTTAATTAATATATTAAAAAAACTAATGGAATAAAATAATAAATATATATATATAATATATATAGAGAAGAGAGAGAGAGAGAGAAGAGAGAGAGAGAGAGAGATATGTAGGTATGAATAGTATATTTTCAAACAAAAGTAATAAATAAATAAAACAGGGTCAAAAATAAAATATGGGGTTGAGGCCCATTAAACAAATAACAAAAATACTAAAAGGAGCTAAGAATAAATAGGATGATAAAATACTTAAGAAAACATGGAGGATCAAGAATATAAACTCTAATGGAGAATAGACTGAAAACAAATACTATAAAAAGGTCACAAATACCTACATAGATCAATCAAAAACAAAATTAAATCCCACAAAGGAGCCTAAGAAACTAGGAATAGATGACAGGGACCCAAATTCTACTAGTAATCCAACCATCGTCTCTATTCAAATTATTGGGTCTTTTTTCGATTTCTATGGCCTCCCTGAATTTATGTGATGGAAATCACTAAGCCTAGCAATGAATTGTGCCTCCTTAATGCATATGGGATTCTCATATTTATCTACATTCTTTGTTAAAGAAAAGGAGCAGGTTGTGCCATACTTGATGTTAGTGGCATGCTCACGAATCCTTTGATTAACCGAATGACGAGTGTCACCAATTAAGGGAGTCACATAACAACATAGTCTAACGTAAGCACCCTTCATATTCTTGGGGTCCACTGGGTCTTTTACAGATCTAAGGTATCTTTGGATGTTATTTAAAGGATTGTTTGAGCTATGCTTATTTCACTACTTAATATTTTCACTTTTACTATTCCAGTACCTGCAAAGGTATTACAATGCTATAGGAACAAAAAATCTACCAATTTTATTTAAAAGGCGCCAAATGATGTTGTTTGGTCACTTGAACTACTTGTACATGTTGTTTCTCTCCTATATCCATCTTAAAAATCAATGGAATCATGGAAAACTCAAAATATGAAAATGATAAAAGTGCTCCTCGCTGATTTACTATACAGTCTTTTTTCTGTGGTTTGTTGGTGGAATTTTTTTACAGTGTTGACCTAGGATTCAACAAGAGTGTGCCAACAAAGGAGTCTTTCATAATCTATCATAACGCCAACATTTTTAATCCTTCGCAATGAAGGAAGGCCTCACTTGAGGTGTGTCAAGACTATTAAATGATGTGTTGTGGCGTAGTTGGAAACATGATTAATTCTAAAATTTAAAACATACATTGAACTCATACTCTCTCACAGAAAGTGTGTGTAATAATAAAGATAAACATGACAACAATAAACATATATTTTTTAGTTTTTTATTTAAATAAGCTAGAAAAATCAACAAGACTTACATAAACACATGCATATGGAACCCCGCAAAAAAATTCCTTTTCGTTATAACCCAAAAATGACAACCATTACATAACAAATCCACAAATAAATTGCTAGATATTTTAAAGGCTATGGACGAATTCTCTTTTCTAGATTAGTTCATCAAAATACAATGAGACACACAAAGAATTGAGTCTTCATTCTGACAATGTAATGGCCCTTGTTTGTTAATATATCTTTGTCTCAAAATCAATATTTCTCAATGTGTATATATATATAGATAGATATGCCCTCTCAATTCTTATTTTCACTTTCTTAATTTGGTCCAACTTAGCCAACTTGACGGTATCTAACTACTTGTTCCACTTTTTGCTTCATTCCTTCATAACTAAAATCTCAATCCTTCTTGCATGGATTTGGAAAGTTAAAATGCAAATTCTGTATACTTCCTTTTCTCTTTTTTCTGTTTCCATTTTTCAACTTGTTTATCCATATTTTTTTATGTTTTCATTACTTATCTTTGTGGCTCTTTTTTGGCAAAGTTAATCAAAATTACTTATAAAAATGAAGCATACAATAGACCGGATGACAATCTATTGACTCACCCTTGAGTCAATCCTTTTCTTGCAAAATTTTTCCTCCCTATTGTCGTATAACTAATGGAAATAAACTATATCCCTATATTGGTGCCTCACCTTGAAAAAAGTCTTGTGGTCATGTAGCTGATGCATACACTTTGTCCCTATATTTGGTGCTTCTCTTTTCAACGAAGTTCCTAACTTAGGAACTATCTACAACACTCGGGTTTTAAAACTATTATAATTGTCTATAACATATTTCCATCTAGTGAGCAAAGTGGTAGCATTGTCAAAAAATTGGTCATATCCTTTGTAACTGGTTTCTTAGAACACGAAGCAAGCAAAGTTTTCCACTGAGTATTGACATCAAAATTGGTCTTACGAAGTTTTGTGTGTTTGGATTTGAGTACAAGCTAAAGATCTTGTAGAATAGTTATGGCCTTGTTTGGTTCCTCCTCTAAGCCATTAATCTTCTTATTGATCTCTCCAAATTGTTAAAGAATCTATGTTAAATTAACTTCAACTAAAGCTTGCTCCATCACATTCTTATTCTACTCACAATGTGTATAAAGTCTAGTTATGTTTGGAAAGTAGTCCTAGCCAATCCTGTACTTCACGCAATATCTCTTGTAAATCTCACGTGCATTGCTAAAGAGTATCCTGGAGAGCAGATCCTTCATTAATGGTCTGATTGATTTTTTTTTAAATTACTTTGTAGGGTGAAAAGTAGAATTTCATAGTTCGACAATGGCATGGCATAAATACTTATTGGTACCAACTACATATATATAGGTAGTCTCAAGATAGTCAAGCTTGAAAAATATTGCATTTAATGGAAGCATGTATAATAATCCTTTTTTGTTTCATATATTAATATTTTTTGCTTAATCTCAACATGTAACTATCTTGACAAATCTCATGTAATGAAGTATTTTGATTTTATATTAACCAACATTGATCCATTTTAACTATGGATCTATTAAGAAACCATTAAAGAGAGATAAATCTCTGAATGTGGAAACCCTTTTCTGTCTACAAAACTTACAGAAAGTTTCTCACTTGGAGATATTTGATTCCTCCGTGCCCTTCGTATATACAAATGTAAGATGGATTTATACTTTTTCTTAATAATTCTATTCATATTCATATAAATTTCACATTTTATATATAAGAAATTCCTTACTTTTAATTTTATTAAATCCTAATAATGCATATAATTACATATATATGGGGTTTTCTTTTTTCTATGACATGTTTTATAATATTTTTAACTTAATTTTCTTTAATGTGATATGGAAAAAATTGACTATATATTTATATAGTTTAGAAAAAAGAAGTTATTTAGTAAGTATTAAGTCTGTATATATTTATTAATTATATTTAAATATATTATTTTCAAATCTATAATTTGTATCTTTTTTTGTAAGTAACTAAGTGTATTTTCATTCCTATTTATAAACATAGATGCAACCTCTGCATGTTAGTCTACCAGACTAGAAACCACACAAGCTATAATAAAACCATGTTTTCATCAAATGTCTATTCATCATATTACTGATATTCTTCTATATGAACCAAAATTCAGAAAAATATATATGAAGTTTCTCTTCCTCACGAGTTCTATAGACCCTATACTGAGGAGGTTTAACCCTTCAAATTGGCTTGACCTTAACACTACCATCTTGGCTAACTAGACTATATATAACAAAAATACCATAATAGTAGCACAATAGAAACCATAGATCAACAAAAAACATGTGATAAAAGTTAGGGCTCAAGGACAATCTCTAAAAGGTGATCCCACGAGTTCAACACACTAAGGATCGCTCTCCAGGTGATATGCCTCAACCTGGTGCCTCAGACATAGACTCACCACACCTGCTCCAATTAGTCCTCACCATTGAATGGAGTTATGTCTAGATCAGATGATGCAAAATAACATTAAACTTCTTGGCCAAGGTATCCATTCAATTCTTTTGGTGCTCTCTAATGTTCGCCAAAGTTATAAAATGAGTTTCGAGGTGCTCCATATGCTTTAGGATGAATTCCAACTATTTTTACTTATTGCTACATGTCAATTTGTTGCCATGACACTTGATCAATTTCTGGATATTATTACCATCCGTGAACATGTTGAAACCATCTCCCTTACAAGTCAGACAACTCAAAATATGTTAAATTCCATGAGAAATTTGGGTCAAATAGTTCTCACACCTTGTTAAGTTCCATATGTGCCAATTTCTCTAGCGATTACTCCGCATGTGCTAAAATTGACTCCGAGAACAGCGCAAAGCTATGCTCTCTCTATAATTATAAACCTGCACAGGTGAATTCTAGAAAGTAAAAATAAAAAGTACATTCTAGAAAAATAGCTAGTTGAGTATTTCATAACTGAAAGCTTCCAGGTGATAACTATTCAAGCTATAACCCTCATCAGATGCATATTAATCCCTTTTCTGATGTTAACCTAATCCTTAATTAAATGAGGTTCCTCCTCTTCTTATGGATTTGAAACTTCCCCCCTCTTTGATCTATAAAAGGACTAGAGGGTTGAGGGATGAATGAGGTCAGCATTCAAAGAATACAAACTTATGTTTTTAGTTTGAGATTAGATAGCTTGTTATCTAAGGAGAATATTGAAGGCATTTGGGAGGGACCTCATGTCATCAAGGTGAAGGTTGTAAATCTCCTCTTACCTTCTAATTAATAAAAATGAGCACTTTCTCTTTTGTGAATGATGAATAGTTTTCAATTGTTTATTATGTTCATTAAGGAAAGTTCAATCCCTAATTTCCTTGATCATTTGGCTAAGTTGTTCGAATTACTAAATCACATGTCCTTTTGATCCTTTTTATGGTTTATGTTTTGAGGTCCTACCAAGTGTTGAAGAGTTGTATCAATTCGCAACCAATGATCTTCATTAGGAATTTCATGAAACTAGTAAGAGGCCTATCCTTTAGTTAGACTACTCGTAATTTTTATAAGTTCAACTTAGGGAAAGAGTGAGTTCATTTGTCATGATTGTTTCTAGTTTCCATTTAGTATCTAGGGAGATATCTCTTGTCTACTAGAGGGATTTTTCGGTATAATAAATTGGCGACCATACTAGGGATTGTCTCTGTTCTCATCTCTTTCCTTAGCCTCACTTTCTGATTTTTCTCATTTATCTAGACTTGAGTTTTCATAAAGTAATTTCTTTTTAGATTTGATTAGTTGATTTTTGCATCTTTTATTTTTTCTTAAAGTTTTCCTCATTGTGTTGTTTCTATTTGTACACATACTGCATCTCTGTGACCTTTTTTGATAGAAACTAAGCGCATGCACTCCGTTTCATGTGGGAAACCCTCACAGACCTTGAATTTGATTGAAAATATCATTATAGCTCCAACTGAGACTTGAATTTGTCTTTCTGAAAGTGTAATTCTATTTGTTTGGACTCTTTGTTGTCTTTTCTTAACTTAGTTTATTTCTTTGTAGATGAGTTTTTAAATATTAGGTCTTTTTGGAAGAATACCTTAGGGTTTTGACCAATTGATTTACCGATTGATCAAAACAAGTTTGAATGTCCTTTGCGAGTGATGTTCTTATTTTTTTCTAAGAAATATACTGGTTAAGATTTCAAAATTGTTTATTTGTATTCAAAATCACTTTGAATTACAAATTAGGGTTTCTAAAGACCTTGTTCTTTTGTGAGAGAATCATGCTTATTTTTTCTTGATAAAACAAGTTATTGCTTTCATCTTGGGAAAATTTTCATGATTACACCATTCTTGTCATCAAGTCAAAGCATTCCTAGGAGAATATTTATTTTCTGAATCTTCTTGATTGATTTATATGTTTTTGAAAGTTTCAATTGATTAGGAGAAAAGAGTGCTTTAGTTTATTTTGATAATTATGGAAATCTAGAAATTAGTTTGTTGATTTTATTTTTCATTACAAAATAGTGAAATTGTTTGTTTTGAGAAAAGTGGAAAACTTGTGAGTTGTTGCATTTTATTTCTAAACAATTAAAGAAAACTCATTCTTTTCTCTAAATAGAATTTCATTGAAATTGAAAGTTTATTTTTCATTTTAGAAGTGCATTAATATTTTGAGTTGTGTCATGACATCATAAGTTTCACCTCCATCACCCATTGAGTAAAAGAACAGCTTAATAATACAACGTTAATTAAAATTCACTTAGAATTAATATTTTTTAGGGCTCTTTTCACCTACAATAGCTTAAGTGTAGAGCTTTGGAATAGGGAAGGAAATAAAATTTCCAAAGCTATAGACATACGATAGAATCTTGAGTTAGGGAGAGAAAATCCATTTATTTCCATTTTTCTCTGGGAAGCTCTTCCTAGACGTGAGTTAAGCACGATTTCATGTCGAATCTGGTGAAGTGATCCAACCAACTTCATTGGCCTAGATACATTGATTTACACATATTACAATAGTATAAAAAGGTACTTGGGGTCACTTGAAAGTAAACCTTCAATTGATCATCTAGAGGAGCCTTCAAGGGGATTGAGCTTGTTACTCTGCCCTTGGGTGTAAGTCCAATCTATGACTACCACCCCCCCACATAAAATTATTGTATTTGGTTAACATATTGACTATAGGCCTAGGGCTCTACCTAAGGTGATGATAGAGGGAATGTCATATCATACCTGGAACAGATGTTGGCTAGACTCACTTGGACTCTCTGGAGGGCAATCTTTGGTCAGGGTGGTTTATAGCAGAGTTACTTGCACCACACCTTTTCATTAAGTATGTTATGAGTTTAACTAGTCCAAATACTAATTTTCTATAAAACATTTCACCTTGATCTCTTCAATGTTGGATTTCATCACTAACTAGTATATATTGATCTCTGTGAAGAGTAAGTTTTTGTGGTTTAAACTCCTAGATTTGCTAGCATGTGTTACATTTTGTGTTGTCCTTTTACTTTCTGGAGATTTTAGATGTAATTTAGATATTGTGTGATTAATAAATTTAAAATTTTTCATTGTGACCAAACTACAAAGACAATCACATAGGATACTCCGGGATCCCCCTAACTATACAATGAGTCAGTCGTAAAAGATTAAAGAAAAAAATGTAAATCATCTGAAACTGGTACTACAGTAGAAACTAAAAATTATACTAGTATAGATTCTGATGTAAGAGGAGTTGAAGTTAATCAACCTATAACATCTACTATTCTGGGATTTGAAGTAACGAAACTTGAATTTGATCCAACTCAAAATTTAACATCACACTTAGCAACAACTCATTTACAAATTACTCAACTCGCTCAAACTAAATTAGATACTAAATAATATCTCAATAGAAACCCCATTTCCGAACTAGATATTGACGAAACCGAGTTTGATATTTCTGATCCTGAAATCCATCCATCTTCTACAACACATACGTTGGATCCTACCCTTTCACCACATGTCAAACTTTCCATTACTGATAGTCTTCCTCTTGTTATTATTTCCATTGAAGAACTTGTGTCAGATGAAGAGGAAGGGCCCATAGTTTCTACTAGTTAACCTTAGATATCTCAAAAATTTTGTTTCAATCTCTTGAACCTAACTCTTGGTATTTCACACCCTTGAACCTTTTAGGGCAAGGAATTTTCCGTTACATGAATCCTTATACTATCGTACCCGATTTTGACTGATCCACAATGATTCCTAGAAGTTTTGTGTTAGATACATCCATGTAATCCACTTCTCCGAAATCGAGATTGTATGCTGGTTTTTTACCATATGGATATCACCAGAGCTTATTCAGGAGCTCCTTCCTCAAACTCATCTTAAAACATGTCAACTAGTGTAATTAACACTACCAATGAAGTTTTGGCATCTGAACAAGTCATTAATATGAGTTTTTGTAATGTTTCTAATCGATGAGCTAACCCAACAGGTGGGTACTATCCACTTGGGAGAAACCATAGTATTCTCTGCTTGGAGGACAACCTTTTGGTGGACCTTACCTTGTAGTTGTGGGGAAAACCCCCACCAAAAACTACTTTGACTATGCTCAAATGCCTCAAACCAGTTTTGGTCAGCCTGTTATGCCTCAACCCTCATCTGGAATTCCTTACCTTGGATTGAACACAATCAGTACCCTCCTCAATAGTCAGTTCTTGTTTCTTCTCACGTGGTTTTGTATCAACCTCGCCAACCTCTTGGATAAACTATGCCCAACTTCCTTTTCAATGCATGTCTTCTGAAGTCCAACCAACCATCCAGACTAACTCATCAACACCTTCCCAATAATTGCTTCAGCAGTCCACCCAAAGTACCCATCAAACTATAGGGAAATCTACTATGGAAATGATTGTTCAAATCCCAAGTTCAAGTGTGCCTAAAACTCCCATTCTAGGAGTATCACAAATAATTGTCCCACTTACATCATAGGTTACTATGCAACCTCTTGTTCAGTCATTACTTCAGGCATTTGGTGTTCAATCCATTCCTACGATTTCGTCATCAACTCAAATACCTATTGTTTAGTTGTTCAGCCCAGTGTTCCATATATGCAAGTACCTTTTCAAGGGTTACCTTTCCAAGGTTTACCCTAGAGCCAGCTTCTTCAAGCTACACCTTTTCCAAATCAATTTCTCCAAGGTCAACCCTTGCAAATTCGACCTTTTCAAATATAGTTTGTTCAAGGTCAAGTGGGTCTAAATCTCCCCTTCTAGAATCAACTGTACCTAGGTCATATGTTTCAACAACCTATTCAACCACAATATGGTATGGCTCATCCTAGATACGCAGGAGGTATGAATATGTCAAGTGATCATGCTATCCCAAGATATCCTGGATGTCCTCCTCTTGGTATGGGACTCGCCCCTCAGGGTTTTCAATATCCATCACAGGACCCTAATCGCCAGTTCTCATTCATTGTAACTTTGGATTTTCCCAACTTCTCTTAGTTAAATAATGATCGAATTCTTTATTTACCCTATTGGTTGGCTATTACTATTCAGTTGCCTAGTGATATTCTTATGTTTGAAGGTAAGTTAGGGGAAGATCCATCCAACCATGTCATGAGCTACCATCTTTCGTGCGCGTGATGATTCTATTATATGATATATTTATTAATGAACCCTAATCGTTTCGGAAGCAATATGGTGTGTATCATTATTGTGTGCTTCTTTAAACATGTTTAGTTCCCTTGCTACATACTTTTTGACCCACTTTCAATTACCCGTTCGGTATGAAAACAAAGCTAAAATTTTGACTTCTTTAAAGTAGTTAACATCTACCCATATCCCAGATCACATTCACAAATGGAGATGAAGACGTCACCTAGTTAAAGTTTGAATTATAGATTAGATTCTAGTCGAATGGTTTCTAAAGTCACTTTTACTAGTAATAACTGAATATGTGACTAAAGGGGGTGTTGTAACTAATGAGTAGGTAATTTCCTACACTTGATATCTCGATCTTGTTTATACTCAATTTGGTACTTTGTATGCAAAAGATCCCAGAACTACCCCCATATACTCCAAATAATTCACCTCTTTCAGGATAACATGCCACAGATGGCATGATTAGTTCAGTGAGCCAGAAAACTAAGAACAAAAAGAAAAATTCTAAGAAATTTCAAGTTTCGGCTCTATCTGATTCACCTGAAAAAGATCCTTCTCTTGGAATTACTTTCGAAATCAACGTTGTAGATTCATATATTGGTAATGGTAATTCATTGGGTAATAATAAGAGGAAAATGTAAATCTAAACAAGATATCCACTCTAAGGAGAAACCAACCGAGAATGAACCATATGATGAAGAAATAAAACCTTGATATCCTTCCTTGATTTGTGAGGAAGATAATTACACTATGGAATGCCCTCATCGGGCAGAAGTTTCCAAATTCATCAAAAATTTTCCCACACTCATTGTTTTGAAGGATCCTTTCCCTTAGGATAGTAAAATTGTCTCTCACAACCAATCCTCCTCATCCCCATCACCATATATCATGATGATGTCATCCAGAGTTATGGTAGAAACGAGATCCAAAGATTACATGTCAAAGAATCTTGTTGAAAACAGAGATGACTCCAGTTCATCTAGTCGAAATTCCACATCTACTCCTCCTTCTTCTGAACCATTACATATTGGAAACCTAAATCTTGATGTGATAATTCATGTGCCTCCAAAGGTTATGGTTCATAAGTTAGCCTTTAATCCTCATGCGAGTTGTGCCCAAAATTATAGCATCGTCGAAGGTATAGCTATGTCACCTTGCACCATGTCTACCCTTGAAGTGTTGCAAACTTGTCCAGCACAAAGGAAATTATTATTATTAGCCATATGGGTTGTAGATCCTCAAGACTCATATTTGATTATTTTCGATCCCAAGAATCATACCCCGTGTCTCCCACACCAACTGGATTTTCAGATTTCAGTTCACATCAAAACTTGATGAGTTTTTCAAATAGTAATTGATGAAGGAGCCTCGACATGTATTATTTCCAATCGTAATTGGAAAGCATTAGGTTCTCCAACAATCAATCAATATCCCACAACTTTCAAAGCCTTTGATGGAAGAAGTTTTCATCTGTATGAATTTTTAAAGGATTTTCCAATCGAGTTAGAGGGAAAAATAGTTGCAATAGATCTTGAGGTTGTTGATACTAAACTTACTTACAACCTTTTACTTGGTTGGAGTTGGACTTATTCCTTGGTGGCAGTAGTCTTGTCATATTACATGATGATTATGTTTCTTCACAAAGTAAGAATTGTGAAAGTATATCAATTGTCCTATTATTCCTCTAACACTAATTCTATAGGTAGTATCCCATTTGTTGGAAAATCCACCCCTACATATGAATAAGTTGTTGTTGGCCTGCTCAAAGAATCAACTTTGGTAGGAAATTTCATGTTCCCTCGACCTGTTCTTCTTCACAATGAACCAAAAATCGGCATGATTACATCAAGTACTTTCGAAACGGAAAATCCACGGAAAGTATCTTCAGATTGACAAATGATCTTATATGGCAAAGAAATGCCTCGTAATTCTTTCAAGTTAGCCTATGAGGCCATTCACTATTTTTCCAACCCATCAACATCTGATGATGATCAAATGAATATGACCATTGATTAATATTCTCATTTGTCATGCTTGGAACCAATCTCTATACTTGAACGTTTTAACAAAGAATTTTAACTGATGAAGAGATTATGGAATTTATGACCTTGGATGAAATTCCATGGAATGAGACTCATCATTGTTCAACTTTCTTAGCATATTTTGGTAAAATTAAGAATAATTTTTCATGATTATTTTCATCTGAGACCCTTAATGATCCTCAAAATCCAATGTCTACCCTTTCTTCTAGTTCTAAACAGAATTTAGGGAACATACTGACAAAAATACATATTGATATCTCAATGAAACCCAGAATAATTGAAAATATTCATATAGGAGCCTCTTGTTTGTTAGAAGAGATTTCAACTTACAAAGCCCTATTTCAGGAATTTCATGTCATTTTTTCCTGGTCCTATGAAGAGATGCTAGGAATCAACCCTAGCATTGTTGTACATGAAATAAAAGCTTATTTGGATACTAATCTAGTTAGACAATGATTACGTCCTATACATCCGTGAAAGTTTGGTGTTATCAAAAATTTTGAGAAATTGCCAAAATTGGGATTCATTTACCTTGTTCCTTTAACCGATTGGGTACCAAATATTGTGCCCATTAATAATAATCAAGGAACAACAAGAGCGTGTGTTTGTTACCAAGATATCAATAAATTTTATCCCAAGGAAAATTATCCAACTCTGTATATCGACCAAATTGTCGACGATTATGCCAAAAATGAATTTCTTTTCCTTGAGTGATGGATTGTTTTGCTACAATCAAATACACATTCTCCATATCAATCAATATAAAACCATAATTATATTCCCATGGGGAGCCTTTTCTTATCATAAAATTCCATTTGGCCTAAAAAATGTTAGTGCAATGTTTCAACGAGCAATTTCCTACGCATTCCACGATATCAGGCATATTGTTCAACCTTATTTAGATGACCTCCTAGCTCATTCTATGAAATGGCGGGATCACCCAATTCACTTAAAAGTGATCTACATTAGGTGTAGGCATTACAATATTCACCTGAAGCCATATAGAAAAAAATTGTGTGTAATCCATTCACCTTCTAGGTTTCATTGTTTCAAAGGAAGGCATTCATGTCGATCCCCTCATGGTAGAGGAAATTTTGAATTTTCCTCCTCCTAGCTGACTCAACTTGAAAGTTTGCAAGGAAAGGGAAATTTTTTGCATAGATTCATCCATAATTATGTTGAACTAACACCAGGATTTACTTGACTATTGAAAAAGAATATTCTATTTTTCTGGGACAAGCTTGTTGATAAAGCTTTTGATGCATTCATTCATGGACTGACTAATGTGCCTTTATTGCATGAACCTAATTATCATCGAGACTACTTTCTGTACCTAATTGCATCTGATGCCACCATTGGCATGGTGTTAGTCAAAGAGGATGATTCTAGTAGTGAACATGTGATTTACTATCTCAGTAGGCGTCTCACTAAAACTAAGATTAAATATTCACATGTGGAGAAGCTAGCCTTAGCAGTTTTGTAATATGTTCAACAATTCCATCACTATATAGTTCTCCAAAAAATGACTTTGATTTCAAATTCCAACCCTATGATGTATGTTCTCATGAAGCAACTACTAGGGGGAAAATACTCAAAGTGGATAGTCATTTTACAAGAGTTTGATATGAAATTTGAAAAATCCAAATCAAAGAAATCCATGGTTCTTTCCAAACTATTACGTGACTTCCCGATACTGATATTGAAACTATATAAGAATATTTCGTTTCTAATAAATCTCTCTTTCTTATTAGTGTGTTAGATTTGTGGTGTGGAGACATCATTATGTATCTCCAAACACAAGCTTTTAGGCTTAATTTATCCAAAACTTATCATTGACGATTTTGATACTAATCCAAACAATACAACATGATTGGAAATACTCTTTATGGTTGTGGTGCTAATTCTCTATTCCAACACTATTTATCTCTTGAAGAAGCTGGAAAAACATTAAATGATTGCCACTCTAGAGCACGTGGGGCTCAAATGTCTGGGTATTCTACTGCCCAAAAGATATTACATGTTGGCCATTTTTGGTTCTCAATTTTTAAAGAGTGCATCAGTATAGTCCAAAAATTCCATAATTTTGCAAATTTATCATCAAAAACTACGATCACCTCCTGCTCCTTTTCACTGAATCATAGTTGTTGGCCTTTTTACAAGATGGGGCATCAAATTCATCACTTGCAACTCTCACTTGGTTAGGGGGCATGGATATATCATCCTTGTGGTCGATTACTTTAAAAAATGGTCATAAGCGATGTCTACATATAGAGAGGATGGTGAAACTATAACTATTTTCATTTTCAATCATGTGATAGCTCGAATGGGTGTGCCACAAGGTATTGTTACAAATGACGATAGTCATTTTCGTAACTTTATGATGGTCGAAATGTCCATGCAACTTTCCCTTCACCATGATAGCTCTACTCAATATTATCCACAAGCTATTAGTTAGGTCAAAACTATCAATAAAGTTTTAAGCAATATGATTAAATGGATAGCTGGTATCCATAGAGGAAATTGGCACTCTATGCTCTTTTCAACACTATGGGCTTACCACACTGCTTTGAAAACATCAACTAGATTTAGACCTTTTCAACTCATTTATGTTTTGGAAGCTATATTTCCTATTGAATGTGAAATTCCATCTCTTAAATTAGCTATAAAATTATTACTTGCTACCTCTGCAAATGTAGAACGCTTTGTACACTTATCCCATCTAGATGAAAATCATTGAAATATTGTACTGGCTTGCGAAGCTCACCAAAAATGTGTCAAAGCCCAATATGGTCAAAATGTTAATCCTCATACATATTTAGAAGGTGACCTAGTTTTGGTATATGATCAAGCTCATGACAAGCTTGGTGCAGGGAAATTCGAGCCCATGTGGCATGGCCCTTACATCATAAAACATGTATTAGCTAAAGGTACCTATGAGCTGATTGATTATGATGGTGTTCCTTTGAGAAAGCGCATAAATGGTCTTTACCTAAAGAAATATTTTTCATAAATTTTTGGTGAAGATTTGTAAATTATTTATCATTTTTATATATGTGTGATAAATTAGTTTTTTTTACTGTTTCTCTTTCTTATCTCATTTTTAAACTTGATTTGCAAATGTCGAAGTTTTCTCCGACTTACATTGGCTTTGCTGATGGTGCTAGTCATAGTAATCAGAATTTATCTTCCACAACCTGGGTTATCTATTCACCCATTAACGAGCTAGTCTCTATTCATGGTGTATGTCTCGGTGAAAAAGTGAACAATATAGAAGAATAGTCATTGAGCTATTATTTGATGCCATTACATTCATATCTAGCATTTGATCATTAAGTTATATTCTTAGCTCGTAGTATTACATTTAAATAGTGTCTATTCAGTAAGGAGTCCAACAATGTTAAGGATGTTTTTACACGTCCATCTCTTGGAAATACGATTTGATTATATTTAATGTCAACACATTCTGAGATATTTAAAAAAATTGAGAAATGAATTGGTGAATAATGTGTTAAATAGACATTTGCAACATTCATAAATTAAAAAAATTATTCATTCATACATTGATCAAGATAAACATAGATAAAAGTAGTAAAATTTTCATTAAAATAGAGTTTGGTTGTGTCAAAAAAAATATGTCATCCGAGGACATAAGGCTCCATGGCCTTTTATTTCCAGATAGTGTTGACACCAAAAATTCAAAACTGATCCTAGAAACTAGAACAACTAGGCATGGTGACGCTCATGATAACACATGATAGCACAAGAAACTTGATGCAACAAAAGTTTAGCAGACCAAGGAACCCCAACTATGTGCCTCTAATAGGTGTGTCAAATGTCATCAAATATAGTATCTCGGATGTTGGTAGTCAACCTCACAAGGTTGTGCTATCTGCACATACATTTCAGACAATTAGCCTCTGAAGACAAAAACACTTAAAATTTAAAAATTTTGAAAATATGCTAAAATGAGAAATTCTTACTTAGATCACCCCACTAAGCTCCAACTAGAAGTGGGATATCAGGGTCACCTATGTAAGCTATCCTAGTATATGGAAAGTCCTCAATCAAAACAATCTATTGGCTCAACCAGTCGAAAAACACTACTGTATACCTTATTACAGGATCGTCACTACCATAGCGTGCCATAAGTGCAGCCCACCTCATCAAGCATGGATCCCTCGAATCCTCCTCTCTACCCAAACCTATTATGGCGAAAGAATAGGAACACTTTCTAGGGCAAAAGAAACTAAAATGGTACCATAACAAAAAAAATCCAATTTACCATTCTAGCACCTAGTCAATTGGCTCTTCATATTTACCACTACTGCCTCACACCAATTATATACCGTGGACACACAATATTCCATTTTCATATGCATTTGTGCTCAAGTGGCTACATGGAGGGAAAAACTACCACACAGTTTACGGATAGTGAAAGAAATTTTCCTCTACTCTTCGATGGACTGAATATCAATCCATCCATGTTTGGGTGGTGAGCCCCTGCAAAAGCGTTGTGAGTATTGATGAGTAGTGTCTCCACATGATCTTGATCCAAAAAGTGAAAGATCAAATACCCAATGTTATAACCTAGCCAGGAAATATATGTCATCGCCATCAATGTTGAGGCAATGATCAACAATCACGAAAAATTATTCCAGGACATTCCAGGTCCTCACCAACCATGTCATCAGATCTACCTCGGTTTTCATCTCAAGAATTAACCAATATTTTAGGAAGCCACAATTCCTGAGAACCTACAAAGTAACTGAATCTGCCAAAGTAGCCACATCATCATCTTGAGGCTCTCGCTCCCTCCATTCCATATTTTAGCAAGAAATGACCAGAAATGACCATTTTAAAGTAGTCAGAATCTTTTTCTGAAAATTATTTTATGTTTTTTAGACCTCAAAGTTTGTTTTAAAAATATCCCACAGAACCTACATGACCGCCCTTTTATGGACAGGGCGCGCAGAAATTTCCAGTAGAATTTCGCGTAGGATGAGAATTTCCGTATGGAAAATTTGATTGGCTTGTGCAAGCCCGACTGAGTGAAACCTGCACAGGGTCAAGGATGCATTTTTGATTAAATATTTGTCCAAAATACCAAATGCAAGCTTAAAATTAAAAAATAAATGGGTATAAAGCTAACTTATGGAGAGATCTTCTCCCTGGAGGAAAGGACCCGTGATTTCATCCACTAGTTGGCATGCAATCAGTCCTGGAAGTTTCACAGTAAGAACCCCTCTCTGCTTTAAACTGGTGAAAATGCAAATGGTAAAAATAAATTACCTTTTTCCACTTTTATAAGTTTTTAAAGCTTAAAAATATATTATTTTCTATATGTTGAATCTTTTTAAGAGGAAGAACAACTTTTTGAGCAGTTATAATGGGTTATTGAGTTTAAATGTGCAGGATCGTTTACAGAGTCAAGATGAATCATTTTTTACATTTTAGCAGACTTTTATCACATGTTATGCTCTTTAAAATTTACGAAAAGTTAAAAATCATTGAGTCTTCTTTAAGCCCTTTTCAATCTTCTTCAAAAACAAAAATATTTACGAGTACTTGCTTGTTTGAACTCGTAAAAGTAAATCAACAATCATCCACTCAATATAAGTTCACCCCTTTAACGAACTAAGCCAACACTGTTTACGAAAAATTCATACGTTGATCAAACATGGTCAACTGAGTTCTTCCTTGTATTATTTTAACCCTTTTCAGACCTGAGAGACTAAACTAGAGAAAAAGAACCTGATGAAGTCTACTTATGTTTTTCTTCTGACTCTCTAAAAATGAAAAACACCAATTTTTACTTGCTTGGCGCTCGTTAAAATTTTATGGTTAAAGAGATGAATGAGTTATCTTTTTGTGTATTTTTCAAAATATTAAAACAAAAGAACATTGAGTTACGCCTTTACTGGACTGGTAAAAATTGAAGTTCATAGGACTCGTTATGAATGATGAGACTGAACCATTCCTTCTTGGGGTTCATTAAAAATACTTTGATGGACTCATCTAAAGATGAGCTTACAGTCAGTGAATATGTTATCCTTCGTAAGCTTGGTAAAAAAAAAAATGGTAGTTTCTAGTAATGGTGGGGAATGTTCAGGAAGGTTTCCATTTTACATCATCAGTTAAAAGGTAGCATGTCTCTCTTGAATGCGACACTCTGTAAAATGCATGTTCGCATTAGGGAATCCATTTTCCTTACATTTAATCAAACCGCGTTGAAGGTCATCATGGTTTTGGGTATTTCCATTGAGTCAAATGGTGCCAAATAATTATAGTTCCATTATGTGTTCAAGAGAAGTTCAACCTTGGTCCAAACCCTTTTGAAAAATATTATCAGACATTCATGTGAGCCATCCCTAGGTCAGTTCTTGCAATTATTTTCAAAAATTGATATCATGTTTCATCTCATACAATTTCCTATGACGAATAACTTCCTATCAACTTCAACTCATCATATGGGAAGTTTATTTAGAAGCCTTCAATACCTAGAAGCCTACGTGCCTTAAGGGTGGGTTTTTCTCTTTTCATGACAAGTTCTCATCATTGGCATTTGATCAGACGATTCTATGAGTGTTCAAATTCAAACCATATATTCGCACTTCATATATTGTACTACGAGTACCTTGAGAATTGTTGTCATTATTGGCACCTTCTCTAACGCTTGTTAACAGTTCACATCATTGACTGGTAGTCAAGTTATTTCTTCCATGTCCAACTTTGAGACATTCACTCACATGGTTAGAATCGTACCGTGGATCGAGAGATGGAGATCAAGGCCCTTGATCTAGTTTCGTCAATCCAAGTTCTGAGGAGATTTTATATTCATGATTATGTAGATAGATGGTTGTGTCCATGTTGCTTCTACGATATATTTGATATTAGTTTTTCCATGCTTGTTCATTGAGTTTGATTTACTCTAAGTTTTGGAATGCCTACCTCAAAGATGTTTTTTTATATTATTTTTCATTATGTTCTCTTGAATGTTCCTTGTAGGTTCTTGAAAATTGTCGATATGATCCTTGGGATGATAATGCATTTCAATCTTTTAAATGTATTTTTCTGACTTTTCACTTTAGGGGGAAATAAATTACACGTCAATTTGTCAACATTGTAGGTTTTAACCCCGTACAGAAATTACCTGCATACGAATTCTAAATCACAGGAAAAATAAAATGCGAGAGCA
>APFE030179124.1:0-15979 GCA_000404065.3 Pinus taeda
GTTAAGATTCCTTTAGGAATCCAAGTGAGAGACATCCAATAAACAAGTGTAGCCTCCAAAACTGATTTAATGAGGACTAACCAACCAGCTCTAGAGAGGAATCTGTGGTTCCAATTGAGTAATCGTTTCTCAATCTTGACCACAAGCTAGATCCAATTGACGATCCTGTAACAATGAGGTTTGATCCAGAACCCTAGATATTGGAGTCCATCCTCTAGGTGATGGCTTTGAAAAGGAATTTTTTTTATGTGCAAACATTGCTTCATGAGGAGAACAATATTAGCTTGAAATTATATTAGAATATGTTTAATTTAGATGCATGTTTAATATATACATATATATAACTTTATACAAATTTAAATCATCAATAAAATTATTATTATTATTTAAAATTATTAATTACTTTCTGCATAAAAGGCAGGTACTAAGTAAGACTATTACATATCACTTATTTAAATTTACAATCCAAAAGAATCTCATTGTGTGATATAGATGCAATGTTCTTTGTAAGTTTGTACATGCCTTGTACTTGTTTTGGTTTGAAGGACTTGTAAATACGTGGGAGATAATGTAGTCCCAGGCTCTTCTTAGCACTGGAACAATTGCAAGAACTCGAGTCTTCCATCCATTTTCACCTTTATCTTCTTTATTGAGTCACAATAATCCAAGAAGTTTGGTCATGGTGGAACGACTAGATCATAAGATATTGTAAAAAAGAGACAAAGTGAGGTAATGAACTAAACAAATAAATAATTGCCTTGTTTATATAATGTAAGAATATAATGTAGATATAAATGAAAATGGTTACTTAAACTTGGATTTGGTTCTCAAAGAAGAAAATGACGTACTTGCATTTAGCAATTTAGGACAAGTCGATATTTATTGGGATGACCAATATCATTGGAATTTAGAATTGATGTTATCTTTACCTAAATTTAGTTGGGTAGAAGATGCATTTACTCCTATAGCCAATTACTTCAGAAGAGGATAAGATTCATCTTGGGTAGCCAATTCACTAATGGAGGCATGTGATGCAATATCCCTAAAATTTATGGAGATCACGAGTGGTAGGTCCATGAATCATGTTGTTTCTAGGTGTAGGATCGGTTACCTAATGTAGATCTCCTTAAATCCACGAAGAACACTATTGCATTATACACATAGAATTATATTTTCTCCACATCATTAAATATAGTATATGGTATGGAAATTATCATTGCCACTACTAACTCAACAATGGGGCCAACTACTTCTACTCCATCCACAATTGCTATTGAAACCTTAATAATGTCATTGCTTGCCACCACCATTAAGCACAACCATGACAACTTTAGGCATGCAAATGAAGGAGGGAGGCATTCTTGTGGGGTCTCTTATGCTCAAAGCTCTTGATGTGCACATTCTTTGATGATGTATGTAAATTATCATATCGATGAGTGCTACAAAAAATATTACTACATTCTACCACATTTTTGTGAGTAATAAATTTCTTTAGAATTTCAATGGTGCATTATTTTATGATAATTCATGAATCCATACATGGTCCAAAAAATTTAGATGAATTCAACATGAATAACAAAGAAATATATTGCTAAGGAGTACATTTATCTTCAAATGTTGCAGAGAGACTAAGCTTCACGCAACAATGGTTATATATGGTGATTTTTCCATTAGATATTGATGATTTAGAACGTTATGTTTAACATGATTTTTAGGTAATAGTTATTATAATAATTTAATAGAGTAAGTCTTCCTTGTTAGGGCATATTGATTTTAGCAAAGTAGTAAACAAGAAGTTAGAATTAGATCACTCTTTTTTTTTTTTACATAATGGTAAAATCTAGATCATAATTCAATTGTCAAACCGATAGTGAGGACAACCATCACTGACTGCTATCTAAAATGCATGCTAAAATGCATGCTAGCTCATCATTGTTATTGAGGGAAAACCACACCAATTACCTTCTAGTCATCCATAAGGGGGCAAGATTTCACTCCTAGATACCGTTGGGTCTTGGTTCATTAACTTATTTTCTTACATTCTAGAAAGACGAATTCTTAGTAAAATAAAAGCAGTTTTAGAGCATACTCCAAGGAGACATAACTTGATTACAAAGGGGCAAAATCCTTTTTTTATATCCATGAAAAAATACGCCGTAGTTTAACTAGACTTCAAATTTACTTAGAAAATCATGGAAATTCTAATAAGATTTTAATAAAATCCCGCAATTTTTTTTGTAAATAAAGGTTATAGTTATCAAACTTCAAGATTTTGGGCGTCCCTTGAGTTTTTGATGGTGTTAAAACCATTTCCACCATCAAAAATATGATTCAAATACTACTATTCCCAAATTTTTTCAAAAATTTACAAGATTTCAACCATCCCGACGAAGTAAACTACTCCAAAAATAATATTGCTTATTCCGACATACAGATGATCTAAACACGAATTCAAAGTCAGTCAACACTTTCAAACAATTTATTATTAATTCTTCAAACGCCCGGATCAGTGCCTCGATCCTCGTCTGTTTAATGTTAGCCGTCTATACTTTATCATCGACGGTCGACAGGAAAATATCATAATGCCGCGGATCGACGGCCTCTCAGCCGTCGATCGTGAGGCTTTGCAAGGAATACAGTTCGAGATCCGTTTTCAGGTAATCTATAAATACTCTTCGCTCACTGGGAGACTTCACCGTTACTGTTCATTGTTTTTGCCAAAAAATTCCCAGAGGAATTTAGCAAAAAGAGAAGGGAAAGAATCGCGAGAAAGGATGTCTGGGCGTGGAAAGGGAGGCAAGGGTTTGGGGAAGGGAGGTGCCAAGAGGCACAGGAAAGTTCTGAGGGATAACATTCAGGGAATTACTAAGCCTGCAATCAGGCGTCTTGCCAGGAGAGGAGGCGTCAAGCGTATCAGTGGCCTCATCTATGAAGAAACCAGAGGCGTTCTCAAGATCTTTTTGGAGAACGTGATTAGGGATGCGGTGACCTACACAGAGCACGCGAGAAGAAAGACCGTGACAGCCATGGATGTTGTATACTCCTTAAAGAGGCAGGGCCGAACCCTCTATGGCTTCGGAGGCTGAGAAGTCTTAGTTTAACTGGTACTGGTTTCTTCTATTTCTCATCGCTCATTTGCTCATGGTGTCTGTTGACACCACCCATTCTCTATTCAGGAAATGGTGACCTTGACAATACCCTATCACCATTCTCTTTTGTTACTTAGTGTTATTGGCATTATATGGCTGGAAATCTGCAGTTAGTGGAGGTTTGTTGGAGTAGAAAAATGAGTGAAAAGGAGGTTAGAAAATTTTATTTTAATTATTCATATTAGATTTCATTATACAATTGTAATTCATGTGGTTTCAAACATATATAATCTTTTGTTTCGAAAGTTGTGATGCTATGCTAATTATGCAAGGAGGTAAAACCTGAAATAGGGGTTTTTGCTATATTATCTTTGAAGAGATGATTTGGGGTAATATTGTGAAGGAGTATTTTTTTTGTTTGGAGTAAGGTCTTGCTTTAATTAGATTTGTTGGCCATGAAGATAACTAAAAAGATATTGATAATAGTAATACATAATTGTGAGGCAAAATATCAATAAACCAAAATTGTTTAGGTACCAAAATACAACCCATTTTCATTTTTTTTGGATGTGTTTGTTCTCACTATAAGGTGATGGAAGGTTTCATGGACATAAAGATCTCATGTGTCATGCTTTTTAAAGTTGTCCATTTGGTCTTGGAGCATTTTTTGCCTTTTATGGAGGGAGTTCTATTGATCAAGGATGTGCTATTGGTTGTGTTGGATGTCATTTAAAAAATTTGTGACATTGTTCATGTTGTTGTGTCTATCATGGGCTAGTTGATTTACTATCATTTGCATTTGTTGAAAATTTGTTTGCTTAAGGGATTCATCAAGTGGTTGTTCTAGTTCCCCCACTTTTGATTGAACAATATGGGGCTTGGTGGCTTTACCCTTATGGTCCCCACTATGTTAAGGTCTATTTTGTTGTCTTTGAATTGATTTGCCATACAAAGTTCTTCATTATGCCTAGTAAGATTGTTCAACAATAATAGCTTTGCACATTATCCCCCCATGTTCAAACCCTCTTATGCTACAAGGAAGAATTCTAGCCACTTCACATAGGTGTTGCACAACAAATAAATAAGCATGGTTTTCCCATTGCCACTCTCCCTAATTCAACACTAAATTCATTTTTTAAATTAATTTAATTTTATTTATTTTATTAAGTATATATAATATATTATATATTTAATCTAGTTTGATTAGAACCATAGATTGAAATGTAATCCTAGAATGACCACATTGCCACCATATAAACAAGCCCAAGAAAGGAGCTTTGTAGAGCTATACAACCACACCACTAAGGAGGAAGGCCCTCAACCCACTAGCTTTGTCTACACTTGCCCTCTAGGGACGAGTGAGCCATCAACCTTTGACTCATTGTGTTGTATGGGTTATGGGTTCCCTCACACTTAAGCAACAAGAGAAAAGGGGTGATGTTTGTTAGGACCTCCAATAGAAGCCACAAAGCCTTTTTTTTGACATTAATAAGAAATGAATAGAGTAAACAAACCAAAGACTCCATAATTATAACACCATAAATGAGATGTGCACATGAGCTACTTGATCTAATGCATAGACGAAGACTCCAATGATTGTTTCAAGGAAAGTCCTTCACCAAAGAGTCACCCTTGACTCCCATTGAGAAGATTGAAACTAAGAAAATTGTTGATTTTGGATCCCAAATCATATTTTGTAGCACCAATGGAGTCTAGACTTCTTTGGGTAGCCTCTCCTCATCCATGACCAAGCTCAACCATTGTGTAAGGTACAAGATTGACCCTCCTAAGAGGCCTCTTGTGACTTTTGAGGTTGTAATCCCCCCTATAGACTAGACTCTCATCTTCCATTACTAGAAAATGCAACCTAACACCATTACCATCTTTGTTATTACCCTTTTCTTCTTTAAAAGGTTTACTTTTAGAGTGCCAAGTGTTACTTGTTTAAAATTTTGTTGCCTCATAAATGCCATGTGGAGGGCTTTCAATGCCCATGTCTTGAACTTTGGTACAAAAGGTTTGCCACCCATAGCAAAGAATATATATATAAAAGTGAATTATGCATATATATGTTGGTTTTGAAGTTAATATACATTTTTTTTTTTTTGTAATTTAATTTTAAATTTTGGAAGCATTAAATTGGTTATCCAATTCACACAATTTCTCCTCTTAATATTCGTTATTTTCTTTTTCTTTTTTAAAAGGTTGGAATGGAATTGTAATAGTGAATTTTGAATGTTTTAGTGATTAGGATGGATATTGTGAAATATAGTCATGAATTATGGACTTAATTTTGAGCCATTATAGTTTTTAATCTTAGTTTTTGTATAATGAGGGATATGTAATTTTTTATGTTCACAAGATTTATAATCATTTTAGTTCATGAAAGTTATTGGTATTTTTATTAGTTCTTTTTTTTTTGATTGATAAGTGGGTGAATTTTGAAAATTATGCTTATCCTGTGGTTGAGAGGCCATGATTTAGGAGCATCTAAGTTGTTAAAGTCACTTTGGGATTGCACTCGGCCTGAGCCGCACCAATGGAAACCATGCTAGATTTTTGGTATTGGCGAGACTAGAACCGATGACCTTTGCTTACGAAACATTTTAACAATGCACTCTTTCACCAACTGTTCTATATCTCTTTGATGGTATTTTTATTAGTTCACTTGAAAAGAAAGATTATAATTTAAAAGAAAAACTATGATTTAAAAATAAATATGAGTTATTCTTAAACTTTTTAAAATGGTTTAAAAAAAGAAAAATTGAGAGGGATCAAATCTCTTTTTTGAGGTGTAACTTTCTTCTAGAGTGAAAAAATTTGATCCATCTTGGTGTTTGGTAGATCTAGATTTAAGAAGGCTCTAGATTCCTTTAATTATTAGCCTTTAAATAGACCACATTAGAGAAGAGTACTATGGGTTGAAATTTGAAAATGTTATTTTATTTTTATATTGTCATTTTATTTTGATTGAATCAAAATGTTAAACAATACATCTCTACCATATTGGGTTGTAGAGTGTCTTTGTGTGCAATTACTCCTTATATTAATCTTCATGGTACATTAACAAATATTTTTTTGTTATGAATCAATTACTCAAATTTGCCTCATATAATGATGACCTCACCACATTCCTTATATTAATTGTTATGGGCTTTCTGCCAAGGTCTTATAATCAAGGAAAACTCCATAGTTAAGCGCGCTTGAGCTAGAGGTGATTTGGGATGGGTGACCTCTTGGGAAGTCTTGGTTAGTGGGTGCAAGCCGCAGAAGTGATGATTGATGCTATGTGATTCATTTCACTAATTTAAATCCCACTTCTTCACCTTTGTGAGCATCACTTGACGCAATGAGTGCTAAGTGGACTATTCAAAAATCATGAGAAATTAGTTAGTTACGACTTCCTCATGGAAATGGTCATAGGTGATTGACTTAATGCATTTGAATCCCAAAAAATGATATCTAATATAGTGTACTTCGAAAACCCCTCAATACTTAAATTCAAAAGAGTGAAGGGAACTTTACTTGAATGGTTCATGAGGCACAATATTTGCAACGCCTTTGCAAATGGGGTAGTGAGCTAAGTGGGCTTGATTTTAAGGAAAACTCCACAGTTAAGCGCGTTTGAGCCAACGGCGATCTGGGATAGGTGACCTTTCGGGAAATCTTGGTTACTGGGTGCAAGCCACGGAAGTGATGATTGACATTTATGATTCATTTCACTAGTTTTAATCCCATTTCTTCACCCATGTGAGCATCACTTAATGCAATGAGTGCTAAGTGGACTATTCAAAAATCATGAGAAATTAGTTAGTTATGACTTCCTCTCATGGAAATGGTCATAGATAAGTGACTTAACGCAGTTGAAACCCAAAAAATGATATCTGATATTTTCATTATTTTGAACTTCATCTTGAATAATGCTCTCTAGCCAAGTATGATAGAGATGTTGTAATGTAATGTAGTGTAAACATTTTAACTTGGTTAAAATAAAATAAAAAGAAAATTAGTATTTTCTTAATTTTTATAAATTATTATCGATGGTTTTTGAACTCCAAGTTTATGAGAACCTATGGTATTCATGTGGAATATAGCTTATTTAAAGGGGGAAATTAAACCATCTTAAATCCATTTAACTTTGGATCTACCAAGTGTTGAAAGAGATCAAATACTTTGAGATGCAAATTTCTTTTCGAGTGAAAAAGAGATTTGATCCTTGTTATTGTAGATTTGGAGATAACATGGGTCTATTGAAAAATGTGTAATTAGGTTTGGTCTTCATTAGTATGGAATGTATTCTTGTATATATAAAATGAAAAATAAATTATTATTATTATTGGAGCATGGGTTTCATACTAAAGTTCTTTTATTTTTAGGTCAAGCACCTATTGAATGCTTCTAGGGTTTGTCCTAGGTATAAGAGTCATTGTCATATATGGAAGACCCTATGGGCATATTGTAAATTGTAAAAGAAAATTTATTTTTGTTTTTGAAAATGTCAAAATACTTCCAAAATCTAGTTGGCCTACATAAGTTGTCAAGTCGGCCTACATGAAGAGCCACGTCCACCCTTGAAGGAAGCCTATGTACAAGAGGAACTCGTCCTCCATTTGGATCGTTAACTCACTCATCTCTCATGCGAAGAAGGAAGTAGAAGGAGGTCGAATAAGGAAGTGCAAAGAAGAGAAGGACAAAGAAAGTCAAAGTGTTTGGGTCTCTCTACATTCTTTTGGAAGTGCAAAGTTAGGGCTTCTGCGCTGGACAAGTTTGAGGTTCGATTTTGGAAGCAAGAAGAGAAGGAAGGCAATCGAAGGTCTCTTAGGGCTTCCTACTAGCCCTAGGACTCAAGTCAAGGCATGCGAGGTCAAGGGGAAGGCAGTTAGAGGGAGATCGAAGTCTCGAATAGAAGCAACATTAGTTGCTAGAGAGCATAATTTCGGATTTACGGGGAAGTCGAAGATATTGCTGCAGAAAGACTTGATCTTGGAGGGTATTTGTTTGAGTCTAGGTCATGGTATTCGTCAATTGAAAGATCTAAAAGATAAGAAGAGATTTTTGGGTTTTCCCCTCAAGGGGAGGGGTTTTGGCCCTAACTTGCAGCCTATACTTTTTCATTGTTCTTACTGTTTTTAATAGATGTTTGATGTATTGCACATTACAATAAGAAAGATCAAAGCTAATAAGTAAAAATATAACATAGGTAGTTATCAAGTTAAGAGAAGTAACATATATATTGCCCTATTAAATTCTCAACATGATCTAGGCTAGTTTTACATTAGTGAGTGAGTATAGACTACAATGTTGATGATCTAGAGGGCAAGAAACCACTTATTGAGTGCTTTTGATTTTAAATGAAAGAATATTGTGTTTTTTGCGTCAAGAGATGTTCTCCAACTTAGTATGGAAGAGATGTAATGTCTTATTATCTTATGTTATGTTATCTAAACATTTTTACTTGGTCAAATAAAATTTAAAAAAATAAAAGATAAAATTAAAAATTAAAAATTAAAAATAAAAGCCAGCCCAATATGGAAGAGATGTTGTAATGTTATGCAATCAACATAAATCCATCTTAACTCCGGATTACCAAGTATCGAGAGGAATCAAATTTCTCTCTTAAGGTGCAAACTTGTTTTATAATGAAAAGATATTTGATCCCTCTTGGCGCTTAATAGATCCAAGTTAAGATGGATTTAAGTTGGTTTAATTATTAGCCTTTAAATATCAAAGGTAGATCGAGTGGTTAAGGTGGGTTGTTAATTCCCCTCACCACTAATGTTCAATTCCCCGAAAAGGCATGCTTAGCCCATATTGATTAGGCTCAAGGGGTAGGCAGCGTGAGGGAGTTTTCACTTTGTCCATGGTCAATATGGGATGTATTGGCTCTTGCTTAGTCGTTGGGTCATTAGTATAAACAAAAAAAATATTAACCTTTAAATATGCCACATTAGAGAAGAATACCATGGGCTAGATAATTTTATGTTTCTATTAAATTTTATTTTTATTTCAATTTTATTTTGTTTTATTTTGACTAAGTCAAAATGTTAAACATCACCTACCCCGTACTGAGGAGAGCGCCTATCAGTGCAAACATTTTGACTTTGTCAAATAAAAACACAATAAAATAAAATGAAATTATATTTTTCACAAAGGAAAAATCGTAATTTTATTCAACTTGAAAACCAAGGAACAAAATTACATTTTGCAAATACCTAAAAGTATTTGATCATATCAGTGTTTTGACCAATGCACAAAAAGAGAAATGAAAAATAAAATAAAATTACAAAGAATTGTCGGGGTTAAGTGTGATAATAATCATTTAGTTTCCCTTTTTTCCTTTTGTTTTTCCACCTTTCTCCAAACTCCTTGATTGGGGGTCACTGATACTATTTCTAGTTGGTTGTCTTCCACCTTGGGGGGGCTTCTTTATCTGAATCCGAACCCTCAAATGTATGGTTCACTTTATGCCCCCTACTTCCTTTTGAAAGGGTATGACTACCTTTTGTTGCTCTGCTACTATGATCTCAACTACTCCTTGGATGTTGTTGTTTTCCTCATGTTGATTTTCCGGAGTTTGGATCACTATTAAATCAATGGTTTTTTCAGCATGTTTAGCAAGATCCTTCCGCTTCTCTTCTCCCTCCTCCACTTGGGAGCCTTGTTGATTTTGTGCTTCCAGTTGTTGAAGACTCTCATCCATTTCTTCATCTTCTTCATCTGAAGAATGCAGATCTGAAAATTGCTATGCCTTTGGCTTTTGCGATCTTTTCTTTGTCATTTTTTTTTCTCGCTTAAGGGCATGAGTTCTGCAGGTGCCATGTCTGATGACAGATTTGACACCCAAATGCAGTGTTTTAAAAGTCTAGCCATTGTGTCCACTTGAAATCTTGATTAGTCAAATGGATGCAATCAAATCTATCATAAAAATCTTTTTTCTGAGGGCAAAAATTGAGGAAAGGTTTGCACTTCCAAAGATTTGATATCTCAACACTTGATAAATATAAAGTTAAGAATAGGGTGGTAGGAGGGGGAGGGATTCTCTTTAATGCCAAATGAATAATAGTGGATAAGTATGCATGGGGACTTGGTATCAAGACTAACAACCAAGTGGAAGTTTATAGCTTGTATATGGGACTCCCTCTAGCAAAGAAGAAGGGAGAAATGCATCACAATCTTGGGTGACTCCTATCTGATTATTAGACACCTAAGAAGCTCTTCCCCTACTCAAGACAACCACCTAAACCAAACCCTTTTCTGTTCTCAAAGTTTTCTTCTTTCCTCTGAAAGCTTCCAAGCTTGGCACATCCTCTGAAACCTTAATAGAAAATTTGATTAGATGGAAAAAAAGCTTGTTGTTTATCTGAGGGAAAATTGGAATTTAATGGGGCTCCTAATCTTAGCCCTATACCCTAACCCTTCCCTATGGCCAGCCCCCCTGTGTACCCCCTTATCCTTAGATAAAAAAGAATGTTTTAGACGCCCTCATCATCTTTGTCACTACCTAAACATCAACATCACAATTTCTCACTGTCCTCCTCCGCCAACTAGTGTGATAACACCTCTCCCCACTCCCCTACCACACAACGCACAAGATCCCCTTAGTGTGATGCCATATGATCTAAGTCTGTGGTTAAGCGTGAGAGTCTTCATGTCGGCTTCAAGGTTCATGGTTCATTGCAGGTTAGCGAAGTTGGTTTCCATGTGAGCCCTCTCTCCATGCGTGCAACATTTACTCCTCATGGATTTGACTAAACAACCCAATTGCTTGAGCCTCTGTTTGTGAAATATGGCCGCTCTCTCTCCACCCACAGAAATGATGATCCCGTTTTGGGATCTTGGAGGCTTGGGCTTGATTTTGCAGGGACACGGTTATATATTGTTGAAGAGTTCTCTGTCCCATCCCGATCTGATGGTGAATTTCATCTCAGGTTGGATTGGGTTATGTTCGCCTAGTGTAAAGATCTTGGATACCTCTCTCGGGTACGAGACTTCAGTCCAATTCTGGGTCTGGGTTTGGGTCTGGGTCTGCGTCCTCCTTTTTTGCTAGTACTTCAGCTTGCTCGGGCAGGCTTAGGGGTGGTTCTCTCATGAAAATATATATTGGTGCACCACATTACAAAGGCATATTGGGATGATGGCTTCAAGTTCATGGGGAAGTCTACGCTTGGCTGGGTGTTGGAGAAGGAGGCATCACGCCAAGCTTTGGGTCATCAGCAATGTTTTCCACCCTCCTTGACTCCGGCTGTGTGTGTGCAATGTGTAAAGGAGCTGGTAGAAATCAAGGTGGAGCTCTCAGATATAAAGGACCTGCTTTATTGTCAAACGGTGGTGGCTTATGAAAACTCAGAGACTATTGATGCCAAAGGTAGACAGGTTGCGAAGCTTGAGGATGAGGTTGGTGCACAACTCTCCATGATCAAAGACCTTCAACTCCAGATGGACAAATCGAGAACCCCTCCGGAAGAACAGAGTAACCCTTCTGAAATCCATATTTTGGGCATTTACCTCAATCTCCTGACTGATTCTCATGCTTAGCTTTATTTTGCTATGTCTGGTTTTTATTATGTAACCCTGTTGTCTCAATTTTTCTGAATATATACTAGTAGGATAAATAAGAGTACCGCACCTGTTGTATCCTTTTGAACTAATTGTAGTGTCCTATCTAGGGGTGCTAGATCGGTCTAAATTAATTGTCAACCAAGGTGCGTTTACTTAGAGGCGTGTGCCTAAAATATATAAGCATAAAGGATCTACTTTAAACCTATGACTCCTAAGTACAGTGCTGGGATTAAATCTATTGTTAAACTAGCAATCACAGTCTTAACTAAGCATTAAATCATATGCTATTAACAACTGAAATGCAATTGATATCATGCTGTATATGACTATCTTGAAAGGCTCGGTCCCCTTACAGAGACAACAACATGAAACCCCTGTTAAATGTCATTCAACAATCATGAATATTTAATGAAGGCATGCAAAGGAAAATTCATAACCATTATCCATATCAGTGTTTTATACACAGCAACGGGATCGAATCCTTTACGGGATGCAATTTACAATCCAGGAGAGGGTTTATTCAAACACATGTACAGACATCTAATTAACGCATTCATCAATACAATCAAATCTTTGAAGCTATAAATCGTATTCAAGTTTCATTCAAACGAATTGACTGTAAACAAAATTAAAACTACAATGTGAATATAATGCAAACATAAACGAAATGTAAACATAAACGAAATGTATGTCGGTATACCACACACGCAGGGCCAGTCCGCGTCTCTGGCACACCGAGATAATCACACCACGATCACAGTATTAAAACGAAGTATGTGATATTAGATTGAAAAACCAAAAGCTCTGTTCGGGAGTGGCAATATCAAAACGTAACTGTAATATCAAAACGATAGTGTGTATGTGTAAACGAACATAGGTCCCGGTCCGGTCTTTTAATTACATGCATTACATCCCTTGAAAAATGGATGTTTATCCATAGCGGCTGTTGCTGCTTTTGGTAAAAACGCAGAGATGTTCCTAATCGACTTATGCATAAAATCAAAATCAAAATAGGAAACAACTTAAAATCATATGGACAAAAACTGAATGCTGTCGCTGCCTTTGTGCCAACATGCCAGAGTTGACTAAGCGTTGACCGTGCATATAGGAGGAATGTTTCCAATGCGGGATAGGTGCTTGTCCATGCTTGGACATTCCTCTTTTCGCCCATGCCTTTAGCTCCAACCTATCTGCCATGCCACATGTCACATAATAAGCCATTTACAGGTTTTTGAGACTTCCTGTAGTGATTTAGGCCTAAAATCCTAATTTATCAACACAAAACCCCTAAATCAATTAATATGCATTTCAACAGCTAAAAACTATTAAATTAATTAATTTCCAAGGCATTTGAGGAATGGATGATGAGAAAAAGGTAGGAAATGGTCATGTTTTGGGAGGGAAAAAGGGTCTTAGAATGGTACCGACATCTCTCCCCGACTTAATGACTTGGCATGTCCTCATGCCAACCCTGATGTGCTTCCTTTAAACTCAGTTCCTGCCTGTACCTCTGCTGCCTTGAGTAGTGTGTCAACGTTCTTCTTTACCTGGGCATCTTTTTGGTCGTGGAGCTCTTGTTTCAGCCTTCTGTACTTTTCCTTTAGGGTCTTCTTTTCGCTGTACCACTTGGTGGCCCACTTGCAAATGTCGGTTTGCTCTGCTTCCAGCTCACTAACCCGCTCTTTCAACTTGTCGTTTTTCGTTTGAATTTCCTTGCTCTGTGTACGGAGCATTTGATTTTCCTTTTTAATGACCTTCTCTAACATATTGGCTTCCATGAGCTCCTCTTTTAGTTTTTCGATTTGTCGCTCTAGTTTCTTCTGTTTCTTACCGGGAGGTGGATACCCTCTCTCTTGCTTGTTATTGCTCTCGACTTCTATATCGGCTCCCGGGGGTGAGTGGCTTTCAATATGCACATCGGCTTCTGGCTCTGGTGGTGAATGACCACTGCTTTGAATGTCCATCTGTACAGGCACATTAGACTCTTCTTGTGGCTGGACTTTCGATGCCCTCCTCGTCCTTCTTGAGTAGGTGGTGAACACCTTGTCTTGTTCTGCTCTTTTTGCATCTTCTTTCCTCATCTGTCTGGTTCTTACACTGCTCACAGGTACCTTGTTGGCTCTGGATGAGGCCGGAATCTCCTCATCAATATCTCTCATAAACTCTGAGTCCTCTGGTGATTTTTCTTTGTCTTCCTCGTCTCTAATCTGATTGGCAGTGAGGAATTCCTTCCATGTCTTTCCTCGTCTTTGCATTTCATCTTCAATAAGGATTTTAATTAAACCAAAATGGTATAAACTTTTATCCTCATTCCCTTTCTGCTTCTGAACAGTTTTAGACATTTTGGTTAGGCTTTGTAGCAAGAAATATGGCAAGCTAATAACGCATTGTTTCTTTATGTGCAGCAACAATTTTATGTGATACAAATAGACGATGCTATAGCGGCCTTCACAGGTCACGAACTTCTGGAGGATGTAAACCATCTCGTCCCAAGGATGCACGAGCCAACTTCTTGGGACACCCTTCTTCCAATTTACGGCTGAGACTCATGACCTGGACATAAATTGGGTCCACGATTTTTCCTTAAACTGCTTGGTTTTGAAGTATTTTTCGCCCTCTGGACTAACCCCTGTTGCTTGGGCAATGGTATCCTCTGAGACTCTAAATGTGAAAGTGCCTATCAAGGCCTTCTCCCCATTGAACGTGAATGCAAATTGTTTGGCAACTTCCTCGTTGCTTCCTTTGAATTTTTCTAGGAATGGTAACCACTGTATGTTCCTGAGGATTGAAATACAGTCCTCATGGTACTGAGAGCTGTCAAATATCTTTGGCTCGACCCGGCTTGTCATTTTGACAGAGGGTCGAGCTTCCTATCTTGCGAATTTTAACAAGGAGGTTTGAGTTGTTACCTGAGATAATCGCTCCTTTAATGTCCACTGTGCTGTTGGGTCGATTTGGTATGGAGCTCGACGAGATTCGAAACTCTGTCCTCGGTCCTTTTTATGGGAGCTTATGCCTGTGGAAGCTTATGCACTAGCGCATGTAGTTGGAATTTGATACCACTGTATATTAACCTGTGAATAAATAAAAACGACCACTGTTTTTCTCCTTTGTAATGAGCTCGATGCAGCATGCATTTAATTTCAAAACAGAGGAATGATGACAGTATTACTTGTATGAACGTTGTGATAGGAGCGCCGAGAGGGGTGTGTACGTCGGGTGGTGAATCATCACTCGGCCCATGCAACCAAATGAATAGGCCGGCTGTCCTTTGCTTTGGTATAATGACCCCTTTTTTTTTATTTGATTTTTTTTTTTAAAAGGGTATTCCATTAATATTTTTTTTTTCAAAAAGGATAGCCACGTGTCCTGTTGGTATTCTTCTAAGGGATAGATTTCGGAAATGAATATGGCGATAATGGTTGTGGATATGGAATGTTTAGGGAGTATTAGAGTGAGGGGTGTATGAATTTTAGAGTAGGGAGTAGATTGGGGTAGGGAAGAATTTAGGGAAATAAGAGAGAATGGAAATATGCCTTTGGAACTAATTACTAACAGTCATAGCTATTAAAATAACATAAAAATTAATCTAGGAAATTAAGTGTTAAAAACAAGGAATACATTACACTATTTGACTGCTGTGGCATTGACATCTGAGTAGAGCTAGCTTTGACTGTTGTTTTATTTCTTTGCTATGTAACAGGTCCCTTAAGGCATGCACAGGTCCCTCTGTAGTGCTGAAGATGTTCATGCAATTCTTTGTATGCATGCAGGTGCTGCTGGGCTTGGTTGCTTGATTGATGAAGTCCTGATCCTGCTGTTGTAGAAATTTGCTGAAGATGTATTGAAATGACTTTTCTTTTGAAGTATCAATCTCCTGACAGGTCCCTTTGATATGTCTAAACAGGTCCCTTACTGCTGATATTCTGCTGGTGCTGGTAGCATGGTCTCCTTGGACAGAACAGGTCCCCCTGCATGATATTTACAACCAGGTCCCTCTGATAGAAAACAATGACAGGACAACTTATTCATTGAAGCTTGGAATGGTGGAGGAAAATAAAAAATTTACAGTGGAGAGATGAAAAAAAATAAAATAAATAAGAATACTGATGCTCCTCTCCCCTACAAATATTTTTTGACTTGTCCTCAAGTCAACATTCAGCTGAAAACATGAAACAATGATAAAGGAAAAGAATTATTACTCGCCAACGAATTGGTTTTCAAGTAGGAATTCGAGGTTAGATTGTGCCAGAATATGGTTTTCACATCTAACCCATTTATTTGTTTGTTTGTTTGTTTGTTTGTTTGTTTGTTTTTTTTTTTTTTTTTTT
>APFE030179124.1:27092-55075 GCA_000404065.3 Pinus taeda
TTTCACATCCATTTGTTGCAACTCTAAGTCAAAATGGGCTACTAATGCCATAATAATGTGCAAGGAATCTTTCTTAGATACAGGAGAAAAAGTATCCATGTAGTCGATTTCTTCTTTCTGAGTGAATCCCTTAGCAACAAGTCTTGCTTTGTATCTCTCAATGTTGCCCAATGAGTCTTTCTTTGTCTTAAAGACCCATTTACATCCAATGGCTTTTGCACCATTAGGAAACTCAACAAGATCCCAGACTTCATTACTCTTTATGGAATTCATCTCTTCCTTCATGGCATTGTACCATAGTTCTGATTCTTTGCAACTCATGGCTTGTGAAAATGACTCGGGATCATTTTCGGCTCCAATGTTGTAGTCAGATTCTTGTAGATACACAACATAATCATTAGGAATTGTTGATCTCTTTGGTCTAGTAGATCTTCTTAATGTTGTACCATCATCTTCCTGAGAAGTATGTGGTTCAACTTGTTGTTCAAAAGTTCTTGGCAACTCTTGAACTCCTTGATCTACTGGAATATCGTCAGTAGCTAATGGAACTTCAACGATTGGTTGTTCAACACCAGTTTGTACTTGAGGGGTGCTATGAACAATAATCAATCTATCACTTGAAGTGGAAGGTTGAGATTCTGAATGATCCTTCTCAGAAACTATGTTTCTGGTTTGATCGCTCCCACTGATCAAGTCATTTTCAAGAAACTTTGCATTTCTTGATTCCACAATCCTAGTGCTGTGAGATGGACAATAAAATCTGTAACCTTTGGATATATTAACATATCCAATGAAATACCCACTAATGGTCCTTGGGTCCAGCTTCTTCTCTTGTGGATTAGAAATTCTTACTTCAGACGGGCATCCCCAAACGCGCATATGTCGCAAATTCAGTTTCCAACCTTTCCATATTTCAAATGGCGTTTTAGGCACTGCCTTGGTTGGAACTCGGTTTAATATATACACTGCCGTCTTAAGTGCTTCAATCCACAAGGATTTAGGAAGATTGGAGCTGCTAAGCATACTCCGCACCAAGTGATGCTTATGTTAAAATTGAGGCTTAATAAAATTTCATGTTTTACCAATGTAAATCATGCTCAAAACTGAAT
The DNA here is from genome assembly GCA_000404065.3 of Pinus taeda. Taxonomy (NCBI): domain Eukaryota; kingdom Viridiplantae; phylum Streptophyta; class Pinopsida; order Pinales; family Pinaceae; genus Pinus; species Pinus taeda. The sequence continues at coordinate 28,202 of APFE030179124.1, forward strand.
CTAATGACATAAAAATTGCCTGTGGGCTAAATTTTTAATTCAAGCAGATTCAATTATTCATTGTTTTGAACTTTATGATAAAACTATTAATTCATAACTCCTGTGGGTAGGTTATGAAATTTTATCCTAATTAATTACATAAATATAATAAAAATTCCTGTGGGATAAAATTTATTATATTTAGTCTAATTAATTACAATTTAATGTCTAAATAATCTTTATGTGATCTAAAATATATAATTCTATTTAATTAAAGACGCTGTGGCTATTCTCTAATTAATTAAAATTATATGGATCACTAGACATTATTTTTACATAAATTGCATAAACAAAATTTAACCAGAGTAAAAATAATGTTTACTGAAAGAAGTAAGTCAAATTGACATTTTAAATAAACTCCATATAACGTAAATGACTCCCATAAATGTCAGCATTACGGTAAACAACAATAATAATTCTTCACAAAATCAAAATTAAAGTTAAAGAAGTCAGCATTACCGTAAATGACTGCAAATCGATTGTTCAATTTATAAACAAAACCCGGAGATTGACTGAAGCAGCATTGATCTACTTTGCACTTGCATAGCAAATGCAGTTCGAAGGCTAGCTGGATTGACTTCGGGCTCCGTCTGTAAGTTTATAAAACAAACAAACATAGAAAAACAAACAAGCTATTCTTTCACAAGATAAATAAAATTAAAACTATTTTAATAAAAAACATATAATTAAAATAGTTGATATTTTGGGGAAATTTATTGTTCTTAGTCCACATAAACTTCATGGAGACCAAGAAAACCAACGCTAGAATTAAAATATGCACTAATTAAAAAATTATTTAAAAAAAAAAATATCCCATAAAAATTATATGGTTAAAGAGTATATATAGTTTAAAGGGTATATGTGTGTATATAGCATACATGGTGCCAACCCACACCGCACATAAACAAAAAAAAAAATATAAACCTTATCCCAAGTTTAATTAAGTGTTGGATATACGTATCCCAAATGCTATGGCTATACGTAACCAATAAAAAAAATCTCAGGTTTGTTATCTGTTCACACAGATACAACCTTCATCACTTTGACCTTAAAGCAATAGTTTATGGCTTCTCTCGTGTAACAAATTTCTTATTTTCCGAATTTGAAAGTCAAATGACAAATTAAGAAAATAGAACCGGAAGCTTTGAATTCAATATACTCCATATAATCGTTAATGAGATTAAGGATTTGACAATAGCCTGTAAGTTAAAACAATTATTCTTTAACAACATGTATCCTCAAACTTCACAAGTTCTTAAAAAAAATGGTCAACGTATCAAATAGGGCTCGGCTCACCCACAAATTTTAAACCATTGGATCCATTGGGTAGAGACTATTTCGTATAAGTATGGAATGTATGACAGACCTTTTCATTTCACCAAGGCTTCGTGCTTAAGAAAGAGCAGATATTAAATTGGGAATAAGCTCGTTCTCTCTTGAGAAGAAAGGCGGTTCATTTGATTTTGGAAGTCGCAGAATTATTTGAACTCGGAATGGGCAACCTAGAGCTTGACAATCTAAAGGGTCTGCCCGAAGTTAGAGGGATTGTGAGCTCACAGGAAATAATGAGGCGGATTCGAAGAGGGATTGTGAGCTCACAGGCAATAATGAGGCAGATTCGATAACAGTCCTCGTTCCCGAGAGTAGCCGCAAAGAAATGGCCAATGCCAATCCTAACCCTGGCCTCTGGCATGGGGCAATCAACCTTGCCATTACACTATAAAACCTCTTCAAGGACATTGGGAATAATTTTAATTAAATAAAATACCAATGTAATAAAATTAATTTGTCATCCTACAGGAAACAAAATCTATGTGCAGGTTGGCAAGCGGATCGATAAAGGGTTTCAGACTTCCATTTGGACAAAGAGACAGTTCAAATATAACTGCAATTAGTCTACCAGAGATTTGGGGTTTATTTGAAATTTTTGAACCCTTGGAAAATTTGGAATCCTTTGAAATAGAATCATAATCCAAAAATCAAAGTAAAAACTCGAATATGACCACCATTTCCGTATTTACTGCGCTTAACACCCTCTAACTTGCTGTTTGATACTTACTTATCTTCATTGACTATTTTGAAATAAAATTGCAACTATTTAAAATGAAATCAGGGTTGGAATTTGACTATTAAATTTGGGACATTTGGAGCTTCAAACAGAAATTAAATCCTTTCAAGAATATATTTATATATTTTGGCTTTACGGTGAAAACGTCAAAATAACGATTAAAAAACTTTGGAAATTCCAACCCTGAATTGGATGATTGTTTCTCGTCAAATTTTATCTACTCATCTTAGTGTGGATGATTTGAAACATGAATTCGAATGGCCTATAGCTGCATGTGTCCTGTAGGAGTGCAAATTATGCAAGAAACCGTCGCTTAAGCAGGATTGATTCCTTTGAAAATTTGGATAGCGCAGCTCACAAACATCATGCATTTGCAGTGCGTAATGGAGAAGAAAGTAAAATGCCGAAAGCCAAAAGCAAGAACAAAAACAAGGCGGAAATAAATGTACCGCTCTGATACGAATGTAAGATATTTAACAACGGTTCTATATGCGGAATTAAAGAATCTAAAATTGAAATTTCAATGCCCAGGATTACCTCCAGCCATTGATAACGCTCTTGCTGCAAACCACAGTCCACTTGCTTTATTTACTGAAACAACACTCCAGCTTCAATCCAAGCAAAAGAAAAAATCACAGAAAATCTGAAGGCACTTCCAAGCTATGCTCTCTCAACTAGATGGTGTAAACAACTGAAGGGGATTGAGATGCTAGCTTGGGGACCAAACAGATGAATTTATAGCCAAGCTTCCATCAAGCTTCTAATGACTATGTGTCAGGTGTTCCACAGATCAAGGTAGAGAACTCCAGATGGAGTAATGGACCACTTCATAAGCTCCAACCAAAAAATTAATTAACTGCAGTTGATTTCCTTAATTTAAGGAAATTATTGCAGTTGGTTTCCAGAAATTAAGGAAAGACTGCAGTTTAGTTCCATAACTGTAAGTTATAGTTGGAAAAAATTAATGGAGCTTAACATCTTTTACTTGTAAATGTAATTACTTTTTGCATGTTAGTTAAGATACTTGCTTATTAATTGGATTTTCGGTTTAATGACAATTTTCCATGCAGGTTGATAGTGTTTCAGCAAACTAACGCCTTCCAAATTAATAAGATGTAATAATGCCTTAATCTGATAAAAAAATTGGTTTAATGATAATTTTCCATGCACATTGATAGTGTTTTTAGCAATCTATCACCTTTGAAGTCCATATCAATAATTTCTTAGTTAATTTCATAATAATATTATAATTATTGAAGAAAGAGTAAAGTAAAGCGATTTGACATCGAGTTAACATTATTAATACGACTTATAAATTACTAACTTTTGGATCAATAATATATAAAAAACCACTTTGAAAATGCGAGATTTTCTCTTTGAATTTCATTTCTTAATTTCTAACAAGTAAATATTTATAAGTTTTTATAGTTATTCTCTTTTTTTTTGGTATGAAGATACTAGATAATCTTTAGTTGATAAATTAATTTTCAAATTTTGATATTATTTGTATGTAAAATAATTTAGTGCCGCCTTCCTTTTTTAAATGAAGAGTTAAAAGAGCAATACAAATTTAAAAGTTTGATATTATGTTGTATTATATAAGTTTGGTTTATATTATATTATATAATTTTGATCTTCATATTATTTGTCATTTATTTTGATGTTTTTAGAATGGAAAAATTGGAGGAATCAATTTATAGGATCATTTTGTTTTGTGAATTAGGGTTTTGAACCTTTCGAAGGTAATTTGAGGAATTTCCTAAAGTTTTTTGGGGTCTAAAAACTATTGTTTGCATCACACCTCCTAGCATTGTTCTAGGCTCAATTACCTTTCCAATAATGAAAGGACGACCTCAAACAAAGTTTCTATGCGAAATTTATGCCACACAGAATTTGACCTTTTTATTTTGACTACCATGATTCGAGAGGATGCCACGACAACTCCACTACTAATGGAAAAGTGGCTATCCACGTCAACATGATGAAAAAGAGTCTAGAAGTGTCAATATTGTAACTTTAGTGATGGGTTGAAAGAATTAAACTTAACCATTACTAGGCTATAAGGTTGTGTTATAATTAATCTACTAAGAGGAAAAGGGGTTCCATTTTATTCAAGTGCATTTTGTTCCATAGATGTGTAAATTAGATATGAGTAGATAGAGAGAAAGTAGAGAAGACGTTTATTCTGTAGTAGCACATAGTCCATAGGTCTTACTCTGTACTTGCATCCATTTCCATTTAGAGAAAGAGCGAGCAAAGCATTCTCGCCTTCTAGTTGGGTTTTTTGACGTAAGGGTTTCCTAGAACATATCTTGTGTCATTGTGTTGTGTGATTGTTCATTTTTTCATTGTTATCTATTTTTTGTATTTTGTATATTGCACGCATAAAAAAATTATTTGTAATTTAATATATACAAGTACTTAAGATGAATTAATCCTCAAAGTATAAATTTCAAAATTTCAATCTAGTTTATCGGATCTATTGTGATGAACAATCCAATGGAGTATCCACAATAGTTTATAGATCATATTGGTATTGGTATAAATCAAATTGCCCAAATGAATGCGAGTAATATCATCTCAATTGGGTGAAATTGAGAAGATCTAGCCATTAACCATTTTATGTCTTTATGTTGTGGAGATGTCATGTTGAATGTAGTGTTTGGGATGCCTTCATAAGTTGCAAAATATTTACAAGTCTTAAGAAGTTTTTTTTTGGTAATTTTTTAAAAGGGACACATGCCAACTCTAGGTTGAGCATGGAAGGAATTGCACATCTCCCTCATATTAGGTTGTAGAATGCACCTCTCAACGCAAATTTGAGATTTTTTGGTCATGAAAAAACTCAAACATTGTTCAAATAAGATCATGACAATACTCAAACAATGACTTTGGGTTGAACTCTGAGTGAACATTGCCAGGCTCTCATCCGGCGAGTTTGGACACTGCCTTTATACACTTGCTCCATCTCATCTATGGGTTCGTGCTCTCATTTGTAAGGTGTTTTCTATGTGTCCCTCCTCATTTGGGGTGTAGAGTTTGCTCTCTTCAAGATCTAAAGGGGGTCCTCCCTTCTCCAGGTTTTCTAGGAACACCATGCCTTTTCTGACTTTTTATTGGTCATGTCACTTGAGGTTTCAGATAGATATTGGGATTTGTCATTTTTCATCTTGGTTTATGGATATGGATGTCTTGATACCCCCGCCCCTAAGGTGGGATTCAAGTTAACTAGGGTATAACATGGTGAGGTGTTGGGTGTTGGCCTCGATTACTTGTCAAACTCCCATTTACACTCATGATTCTTTGCATAAGCCTTGTGGGGTTCCCAAGGTTCTCCACCCTCAAGTGAAAAACACCCAGCTAAGCCTTGATTGTGATGTCAATATGAATAGGGTATTGAGTTTGTACTCCATAGCTCTTATGGGGCATTTTTCTAAATATTGCTCAACAAATCACAAATTCGAACATGGGTATCCCTGCACTAGAAGCCCCTTCTAGGCAACAATACACTTGTTAGTATGTTAATGAATCATTACCTGCTTTTCCACTTCCTTGATGAGGGGGACCTATAAAAAATTCTACAAAGGGCTTGGATTATCGACCAAGGATATTTGTGGCTTCAACAGTGGCATGTGGGGTTCAACCCTTTATCAAAAAGGCCCAAAATTCAGTACCTATGGGCAAAGATGGTGGGTTTTCGGCCTGAATTTTGGACTAGACAAGTTGTCATCATGGTAACAAATAGAATTGGAAAATGTTTTTTCTTCGATGATATGTCACTGGTGGCCTTTGACAAGCACACCCTTTAGGTTTTGGTGGAAATGGAATTATATAAGGGTTTCTCGGCTGAACTGGAATTTTTTTTGGGGAGGCGTCTTTCTGTCAAAGACTAGACTTCTAGAAGGTACCCTTCAGATCCCTAAAACGCCACCAGACGGGCCATTTGGAAGCAGATTGTGTTTCAGAGTCAAAGCTTGGGTTGTCTTTACCTTGTCCTGATGACAAGGTGTCACATAATTCAAAGGGATTTACTTCTATTGATGACAAAAAAATTTAGTTTGGTTGTTATGGTGTGAAAAAGTGAGGAAACCCGAGTTGGACTCCACATGGTTCACTGGCTCTTTTAGCAGACTCTTCTAGAGACCTTTGGGTAATTTCCACTATATCACTAGATTTTGAGTTGTTGTCTTTAACCCTCGAGTATTGTGGAGAATAGGATTTGGTCAACCTAATTTCCATCCAATTGGATAATGTGGTAGAGTTAGAGTACCATCCTGTGGTTAATTTGGGGTAGTAGTGTCACTTGAGGACTCTCGATACCACTGCCTTCTTAGGATCTCTCTGCCAAAATATGGACGCTTTTACTGGTAAGCTCCTAGAATCTCCTTCTGTTGATGACATTTTTATGTTAGAAGTCTAACCATTTCCCAATCCAAGACAACCACTAAAAAAATGGAGTCCCTTAAATCGCCTGACACCTTCCTTGAAAGATTCCCCTCTTTTACCCTAGCACCTTCTCGATGGCTTATCTCCCGATCCTTGCCTTCTCACATTTACCCTATCCTTCGCTTTGTTGGTGTTCCTCGTTCTTCGCTCTTATGTTTGACCCCCTAAACAAGTCAAACACTCCCTGAGATAAGTGTCCCATTTTGAAATCATGCCCTTCCTCTTTGCCTCGCCTTCCGCTAGGGACGATCCTTGAGAAGGGCCTATCTACGGTGAATGATCACAAACTTTGGACCCTCCCATCATGAATAACTCAATCTTTGGACTATCCCTTCCTATAGCTTTCCAAAATCTTGTATTCCACACCTTAAAGACACCTTTCCCTCCCTCCAAACTTTAACAATTAGAAAGAAGATATTAAATAAAAAAGAGATTTCCCATGAGTGTTCCTTCTAGGGTGGTCTCTTCAATGAAATTTGTAACATTTCCAATTCTCCAAAGGCCCTCAGAGCAGAGTTTCCCTCTTTCTTGGCGGGTCCATGATCATTATGTCCTTAAATATTAGAGGAGTCATAGGCCCTCCCAAAAAACATGCTCTTCATACACTGGTGTATTTCCATCATCCATATGTGATCTTCTTCCAAAAAATTATGGTATCTCACAACAAATAAAGGGAGTAATTGCCTAAAAGTTTGTCTAGATTGGTGTATTTGCATTGTTGATGTGGATGGTCACTCTGGAGGCCTCACAGTTCTCTTTAACCGTCATGTTGCTTCTCTTAGGTTGTTCTCATCTATGGCCAACATTATTCTGGTGGGTAAGCTCAGTGGCTTGGATCAACCAACCATTCTAGTGAATTGTTATGGCCCTTATGATGAACGAGAGTCTTTTTGGAACAAACTTATTCACTATGACCTTCTACGGGGAAAATCCCTTACTAGCTATGGATTTGAACTTCACGATGTCTACATGCGAATTGTAGGGATCTAATGCTAGTGTGGATTCATTTGCTCTTGTCATTTCGTAGATTGTCCTTGAATCAAATCTCACCGACATCTGCGCTATCCCCCTGGTTGCTACATGGAGGAATGGAAGGACATGTGTGGATGGTATTTCTAAATGGTTGGACCATTTCTTAATGGTGGATTCATTAGCTACTTTGTTGGGATAATATCATTTCTGGGTTTTCCTTGAGGTCATTTCTAATCACTCACTCATCTTTCTCTAGTTGGCATAAACTATTTCCCCTCCAAAATATCCTTTTAAATTTAATCATTCCTGGTTCTTTGAGGAATATTTCACTAAGTTGGTTCACTCTTGTTGGAAGCAGTGCTCAAATATTTATTTCCCTTCAACTATGGTATTTTTGGTCAATAAAATTAAGTTTCTCAAAACCGGGGTCAAAATATGGGCATGTATCCATTCCCTTTGGAAACAAATAGAGTTGGTTCAAATACAGTCATTGATCAATTATTGTCAATCATCTTTTATTGTTGATGGTTTTCCAGAGGGTCATAAAAGTTGTTTATGTTCCTTGGTAGAGAGGAAGGCCTTTCTGCTCAAAGTGGAAGAGGAATGGCGGCGATTAAAGAGCAGGGCAATTTGGGTTCAATTTAGTGATGGGAATACTAATATTTTTCACCATTTTACGTCCCACCAAAGGAACAAAAAGGTTATTTTAGAGATCCAAGTTGATGTAGGGAACACCCATAGCTCAAAACAAGGTCTGAAAAAGGTAGCCTAGGCTCACCACTTTGACATATTTAGATATACTGGAGAGAACTTGATTCAAGCACAATTATAGTCCTCCAGTATCTTCCTCAGGTTTTTTCTGAGCACGACTCCCAGAGGTTGGGTAATCCTATCTCATTGGAGGAGTTAAAGTATGTTCTTAAATCCCTTAGCAAGAACAAGAGTCCTTGTCCTGATGGTTGGATTGTCAATTTTTTTCTTTTTCTTTTGTTTTGGAATTTTATTTATTTATTGGGGATGGATTTATTACAGGTTGTGGAGGGGGCAAGAACCTCAAGCAAGGTCACAAGGTGCTATTAGTGCCACGTTCATTGCACTTATTCCAAAGTGTTAAAATTTGTGCACCTTCAATGACTAAAAACCTACATCTTTATGCAATCTCATATATAAGGTCATTGTGAAGGTGATTTATGTTTGTTTAAAAGTAGTTATCTCATCTGCTATATCCCATGAACAATTTGGTTTTCTCCTAGGTAGCGTAATTCATGATGCCATTGGGTGGGCTCAAGAGGCTTTACATTCTATCAAGACCAAAAAGTGTTGTGCACTGATTCTTAAAATGTACTTGGTGAAGGTGTATGGCAGGGTGGATTGGAGTTTCCTCATGTTGGCTTGTTGGGGCCTGACCCAAGTTCAGCGTTAATTAGCCAAACAAATCCCTACACTACTGGCCCTTTCGGTATTAGCCTGTGGAGCACGAACTGAAGTCTCACTCGATGCAGTATGGGGGATGCTGGAACTAAGCTTCTGCACCCTGAGATGGTTGTGATGTCGGTTTATTCCTCCTATCCCTGCCTTCATGTAGGTTACTTGGCTCTAGGGCTGGCTAGACTATCCCTCTATTCCACCCTTCAGTACCTACGCGAAAGGGTACAATTGACCTTCGCGCAGAGCTAACCTGTGGCTCAAGTAATTTCGCGCTGCTATAGCAGCTTAGCATTTAGATTCCCAAACTAGTCTAAGTGTCTTACTTATCATGTTAAACAATCATAGTTAGCACCGTGTAAACAAATATCCTTAATTGCATTCAGTTTTCCAATGTAATAGCATTCATTTGCGCATCATATAAGCATTATAAAGGAAATTCATACACAAAATGACAAGATGCATTAATTGGAACAAAGACTCAGAAATTGCAAACTACTTCTCTTTATTGATATCTTTAAGCGATTACAAACTCTATCCACCCTGCCCACACAATTGCAAGGGTCCGCACACTCAGCTGTGGACTTCCACCCTAGGCCTTTGCGCACTTAGCTGCAGAGCCTCTACCTATGCTACAACCCAAAACTTAAACTTCTTACTTCAGAGCTATGACTCCCTAAGAGTTATCTTAACTCCATGACTCTAAAACTACTTAGATCTTAGCTATTTTTATACAATCTCTTACAACCGACTTTACTTTACAAAAATAAGGGCGGACAACCCTTTATGACTCATGACACCTTCGCGCTCCGCGACCTCAAAATGCGGATTCTTTACAAGTTTATTAAAAAATTTGACCAAAACATGGACTTTCTGTCCTTGGGGGATCTCGTTCCCAACACCTCATACTCCTCCTTCATATTGGTTTGGATTATAAGGTTACCAACTGGATTATGGGGTGTATCACTTCAACAAATTTCTCAGTGCTCATAAAAAATAGACCTATTGATTTATTTTCTTGAACTAGGGGGTTAAGACAGGGGTTCCCCTCTCCCCTATTTTATTCCTTCTTATTATTGAACGATTGAGATGCATGATTAACTTGACCAAGTGAGAGGAGCTTATTAAAGGTGTTAGTCTATAATTTAGTGTTTCTTTCACATCTAATTTTTGTGGATGACATGTTAATCTTTGGGGAGAGAATTGTTTCCAAATGGGGATTTTATCATCATATATTTCTGTTTGTTCTACTACTTTCATGTTGATCAGTCATCAAAAGCCTTCTTTTCTCTTTAATAATATTTTAGATGCGACCAAGACTTCTATTGCCTCCTTCCTCCCTTTCAAGATGGTATCCACTGAACATGGATTCTGCTATTTGCGATATCATATGAAGTCCAATTGTTATTCGGTGGAGGATTGGTCTTAGATGATTAAAAAATTTGAAAAGTGAATCAACAATTGGTGTTATAGGTGGAAAAATGACTATGGTCAAAGTGGTCCTTTAGACCATTCATGTTTATTTGCCATCACTATCTAATATTGAAAAATCCACCACCAAGAATATCAGACAAAGGATGTTTAATTTCCTTTGGAATAGCAAGAAGCAATGGGCCAAAATGCATTTGCCTAAATGCGATCTATTTTCTTAGCCCAAAAACTGTGGGGGATGGGGATTAAAAAATTTAAGTTGGTTTGGAATTGCTCTGGCCATGAAGAGATTTTGGAGGGCCATTACAGGCTCGTGCATTTGGTGTCACATCATTGTTAATAACTATATTCATAATAGAACATTCTCAAAATTGTTGGGGTCTTTCAATCCAAGGAAATATATTGTTGGTTTTAATATCGAGAGAGGCTTGGTGGAGGCATTCCACTAGATTCATAGATAGCTTGATTCAAGAGTTGGAAATGACCAACTAGTCACTCTTAGAAAAAACTCCTTTATAGGTGGCACTTCTTAGGATTGTTTATCTCCAGCACTAATTGCTTGTCTCAATGCGTAAGGTGTCTCTTGTTTTTGTCATGTCTTACTCCCCCCTTAGCATGTACCTTCCCTTAGTGGTTGGAAAGGCTCTTTGACCCCAGGGTTGTAGGTTCCATTGTCCTCAGAATGGGACTCATTTATCAATCACTTGAATTCATATGGTTTATTCTTGATAGATGAATAAGATTCCTTAGTCCGGAGATTGAATTCTCTCACTGGAAAAGACACTATCAAACTGGCCTACCATTCAATCTCTGCCTCTTTGCTACAACCTAAGGTCAATTGGTGGACTATCAAAATCTAGAAATGGCCAATTCTTCCAAATTTGATATGCTTCATTTGGCTCTCTCTGGAAAATCACATCTTAACATGGGATAACTTGATTCGAAGGAGTCTTGATGATGAGTCTTGGTCTAGACTCGAAACATCGACGAATAAAAGATGAACACTATGGAATATCTGAATTCAGTTTCTCAAAAACCACACCACAGAAATCTACAAACCATTATCGAATGGGTTTTACTGGTCATAATATGTGTTGTTTGTGCCAAAAGGTGCTGAATTGATGGATCGTCTAGTTTTCCAGTATGCATATTTGAGATCACTATGGGAAGCCTTACTGGCTTCGCTTAGAATCTGATACTCTGGTCCCCTCTCCTCTTGGAGGTATGTTTGCAGTGATGGTATAATAAGATGGACTTCATTAAATATTTACCTATATTTGTTGCTTTGGGTTTCTAGAAGGTCTGTATCCTTTTCACATTTGAGGGGCGATCCATCAGTGTTCCCTATATTCTATCACATATTTTAGGATTATTTAAGGAATACTTGAGGTCTCTGTACCCTAAGAGGACTCATCCTTTTCTTTATCGGCCAAGCACACTCTATGATAATGTGGGTTTCTTTGATGGAGTTTCACAAGATGGATCTTGTGGAGGGGGGGGGGGGGGAACTTCTTTTATTTCGAGGAACTTTTCTTATCACATCTGGACCAATTTTTGATTGGGTTCTAACACAAAAGTTGAAACTTGCGCATGTTGGGCACTAATGCATGTTGCAGTCTCCTTAAAAATCAAATATTTACAGGTCCTCGATGATTCAAAGTGCGTTATTGATTGGCTTACTGGTATAAATGGAATTCAGGTTATTGACCTACAATACTGGATGGATCGTATTACCAAACTAAAGCTCCAATTCCAGCTCCTTGATTTCTAGCACATTTTTAGGGATTGGAACCATCAAGTTGATCATCTATCCAAGAAGGCACTCACTGTGGCAATGGGGCAAATATTTTTAAAGAAGAGACAGGGAGCTTGGGTGCTTTGTCGAGGGAAAATCAGTGTTTCAGATGGCAAACTAGTCTAGATAGAATAAATTTGGAACATTTTCCTCTATTCCCTTTTTGTTGCACTTTGCAGGGCCCACGTGAGAATTTTATCTATTTAGTGCACTATAGTTTTTATTATTATAGTTGTTTGTATCCATATGTACAAATGTTGCTACAGATATCGAATATCTCTTATTATATGGATATCAGTTTACATGATGTATTTGCTAGGAGTTTTTGATGTTCTTGCTATAAAAATGGCACTTAATGTCTGCGTATTATGCTTTGTGCTATGGGATGTGTTTATTTATGTGTGAACATCACATGTTACTGTACACCTATTTTTTGTTAATAGAAATGGGTGGGTTTTTCCCCCATGAAAAGATCTATATCAACACATTAATTATGAAAACAACTTTGAAACCATTTATCCAGAAGATCCTTAAGATAATTAGATTCATTGCTTAGAAATCAAGGTGTTTCCATTATATTAGGCATCAATTTATTAGTTAAAGGTATTAGAACCATATAGAATGCCAAACATTGCAAAAAAATAGTTTTAAACTAAGATGTTAAATTCCTTATCCAATCACGAGTGAAAGAAAACTTTAAAACCCTTGACATGCCATATGCTTTTTTATGTGTTTTCCAACATTATGATTTATCAAATAAACTCAAATGGAAAAATTGAGATTTAACACATTTAGAGTTTTCTTATTGTTGAGGTTTGTAGCTCAGGCAGGTTCTTTGCACAAGCCTAAGTGTCAAGGAATGTCAAAATCACCTAATTGATTCTTAACCTTAGCAAATACTTTATTTATTAAGTTTGTCACGAGTATTGAGGAGTGGGACCCCTGGTTTGCTACTAGGGTTTACTGAATACTATGCTTCGACCACTCACAGTCTTTAGGAAGCCCCTCGATTTCACACATCCTTCGCTTCTCACTTTATTGTCTGTGGATTTTTTCATTTATTTATGCCCTCTTTACACTGTCACTTGAAACTTGCAACGATTTTTCTTCACAGTCGAGGGATTTGAGGTTTTTGCAGCACTCCTAGGGCAGTTTCATCATAGGTTTTATATTCTCTTCGACCCAACTTGCTTATTTTATTTATTGGTTTCTTCTTATTTTGGTCATGTACGAAGGCTACAAGATTCACTATGGAGGGGGGCTATGGGGATATAGTTCTAGATTATTTGGAGGAACCATTTATCAATGAGGGTATATTGATCCCAGTGATATTCTCCTTCCAACTGACAATAGACTCCTCATTTTGTCAGGGTATTGAGTATTTGTTGGAGCCTAGATCACTTTCTAGGGTTTCACCCCTTTTGTTGGCTCTTTCTTCAGATTGGCCAGAACTGTTGGGGTCCATACAATCACCCCATGGTATTTTAGACCCATATGAGACCGTGGAACCCACCTTTGTGGGATTGAGATCAAATGCATTTTCTTCCTCACACCCCCTTCCTCCGTTATCCTCTCCTATCATACTCTTGCAGTCACATACAAACACATCTCAGTGTGTATCGTCCCTCTCCGCTTCCTACTCTGTGCTATTAACTGGTTCATCTCCACACCTCTCTCCACCTTTTCACCCTCTGCCTCTTACACTCCATCATACCACTGACCCCATCACTTACAACCTCCCACACTACTTTACACCCACTAATCATTACTCTCCCTCTTTCTTCCCGGACTGCTCAACTATTTTTTCGACTCCTCTATCACCATCCCTAATCGTTTCTCTACCTCATATTTTTCCCTATACTCTCGGCTCCCTTCCCCAACCCTCCTCCCCTTTCTTCGCCATCGAATCCCACCCCCCTTTAGTCCCACGAAGGCACAACCTCTATACATTTGCGGAGAGACTCCACCTCGATGACAATCGGCACTAATGTTCCTCTACAACATGTGCTTAGATACTCAAAACTGGCTCTGGTGGGTTGTGTGCGAGGTTGATGTTTGAGAAGTCTAACACTTCAACAATGGGTTGTCGATGCTTGGGGCCCTTTTATCTACCCACTACCAACCATAAAAGTTATGGTACGAGGATGGTTTGTTATTATTTTCAAGTCCAGAGAGGCTGTTGAGTGGTCTCTATCAAGGTTTTGGAATCTCGACTACACACCAGTTCTCCTAAATAAATGGACTCCCCTCTTTAACCCCATGCAAGAGAGGGCAGACAAGGTGCCTATTTGGGTCAGATTACCCGACATTAAACTACAATTTTTGGATCAAGACACCCTTAAGGCCATTAGAAACCATCTCAACACCTTGCTTGGATGTGAATCTCTCTTTCCTCATGAGCGACGATATGAAAATAGCCCGCATACTTGTTGAGTTGAACATTAGAGGGGACCTTTGGGATGAAATGATTATTATACATGCAGGCATTTGCACACACCAAATATTGGACTATGATGGAATTCCCTTTAAATTTCATAGATGTTATGCCCATGGAAACAATATCGAGGATTGTAGACTGAGCTACAAAGGTAAATAGGGGCATGTTGGACAACATCGCTCTGTGCCCACTCATCAGCTTGGAAGGACTTCTAGGGGCCTACCTGAGATTCACATAAACCTTGTTGCTCCAGTGTCATCCGTGGGTTTCTCTGCATTTGTGGACCTGACTCTGATCCACTCATCCTCAGATGTTTCATCCCCTAAGCTGGCACTAACTATTGATACTCCTAGGGATCCCAACATCATTCGGGAGGACAGGAAAGTACTTGCGAATATGAATCCGAGCGATTTCTCCTCTATCCCTCCTATCTTGCATATTATTGTTACTGATTTTTATCTTGTTTATACATGTTCTCAAGGGGGTTATGATCTATTAGCCATTCCACCATTTTCTCATTCACGACCCCCATCTTCGAACGACAATTGCCTCATTCCTTGTCTTGATCCCCTCCATAGTCACTACACTTGAAGGGGAATCTTCTGACTTTAGATATCATGGAAGTCGCTACTCTTTTCGCACTCGTACTCCCTCCACTCTACCACACTCCTCTGGGGGTCTCTTCCCTTGTCAACCTCCCATTGGTTCAGTGAAAGGTCGGGGTTGAAAGTCACACCTTTCCATAGCTCAAAACAAGGCAGTACTAGAAGCAATAGCCAAGGAACAAAATTTGATTACTTGGGTTCTTAGAGAAAGTCAAACCCTAACTAGGGCTACCGTGATCACTCTGTCCCTTAGCTATAGAGGGTTGGCCAACCCTACCAAACAATTGGCCATCAATTGCCTGGTGGTCACCATAAATGCTTCCATACTTCTGTTACAGGAAACCATGGGATTGGGTTGTTTCATTGAACCTTGTCTCCACAAACTTCTCCCGGGATGGGATTTATCGCTTCTCGATGCTTCAGGACGTTTAAGAGGTCTGACGACAAGACGACTTACTCGTTCAATCAAACCCTTATCCTCGTGGGGTTCTCCATCCATCATTGGCCTCACTTGCTATATTATTGACTTGGATAAGGAATATTTGGTGCTTAACATTTATGGACCCATCCATGACAAGATACCTTTTTTGGACACTTCTCACTCTCAGCTCACAATCTCATCATTGGCGGTGACCTAAATTTCTCTATAGGTCACTTGGAAAGATGGGGAGATAGTGCACAGGTTGACATGAATTCTCAGTATTTCTCACTGTTTATATTGGATCATCATCTCCTAGATTTGGCACCCCTTAAGAACAAACCTACTTGGAGGAACAAAAGAACTGGTCCTGGGAGGACCACGAAATGATTGGACAGATTCCTGGTGGTGGAACGTTTGATACTAGATCTCCTGCTGATGTGCCATTCGATTGGAAAAGGAGGTGGATTAGACCACTCTCTGATCTATCTGGAAATCAAACACCCGAGTCATAAAACCCCCAACCCCTTCAAACTTAATGTTGGATGGATCAAGGACCATGCTTTCATTACTTTGTTTCAAAACACTTGGAGACCTTTCGATCCTCATACGGGCACTTCAATTGTCACCCAATTCACTCATAACCTAAAAAAGGTCAAACAAGCTACCAACACATGGTCGGGAAAGAAAAAATCAAAGGAAAAATTGGATCTCCTCGCGATTGAGAAGGAACTATCAACTATCTCTAAAACCATTTCGAAAGACTATGAATCTGTGGTAACCAAGGAGCACCTACTTCACCTAGAGACGAGGAAAAATACTATCCTCGTCGAACAAGAAGCCGCCTAGAGATTGAAAAGCGGAGCTATTTGGCTGGAAAAAAGTGATGATAACACCAAATTCTTCCACAACTATTGCAAAGGACACAAGAATAAAAATATTATCTGGGGTCTACTTGACCAGGAAGGAAAACAACAGACCTCCTTTGAAAAAGTTGTTGGCCTTGGTAGAAACCATTTTCAGTACCTCTTTAAAGACCCACTAGACACACCTATTGCAAAAGCGGTTCGCATAACTTTGCTTTTCCCCATTACACCCCAGAGGATGAAAATGATAATATGATGGCTCCTATCACCAAGGATGAACTTCTTTCAGTTCTCAAAAGGACACAAAAGGACAAAATCCCTAGCTCAGATGGATGGCATGTTGAATTCTTTTTAGGCCTTTTTGACATATTGGGAGAAGAATTACTAAGAGTGGTGGAGGATTCTAGAATAAATGGTCATATTCATCATGCCTTTAATTGCACTTTTATCTGCTTCATAACTAAGAAAGAATACCCTTCCATTTTCAACGAATATCGCCCTATCTCTCTCTGCAACTACATATACAAGGTCATATCCAATATCATAGCAAAAAGACTGAAACTATCACCAGAACAATTTGCTTTTTTGGATGGTGGACAAATCCACGAAGAAATAGGGGTCACTTAGGAAGGCCTACACAGTGTCACACTAAAGAAACTCAAAGGATCCATCCTCAAAATTGATCTATCCAAAGCATTTGACTGGGTCATTTGGACATATATCAAACTTCTTCTCACACAATTGGGTTTTTCATTGCATTGCATTGGTTGGATCATGAGCTGCATCTCCATAGTTTCATATGTTGTTCTTATCAATGGACTTGCTTAACCTTTTTTCAAGGTGGAAATAGGCCTCTGATAGGGCTGCCATAGTTTTAAAAACCTGAACCGGTGACTAGACCGGTCCACCTAATAAACTAGGTTTCAAACTGGAACTGGTCAAACTGGGCCTAGTTAGATCTCAATGAGTCGGTTTAAAAAAACACAACCGGTCCACCTAATAAATTAGGTTTCAAACTAGAACCGGTCAAACCGAGACTAGTTAGATTTCAATGAGCCAGTTAAAAATAAAAACACATGAAATAATTATTTGTAATGAAAAAAATAATTTTTAAGATTTAAAACCATGATTCCAAACCAATAGACACAAAATATGAAAAGTTTTCTCATATATATACCCATGTAAAGGTGAATATATAAAAATGGCACCAAGTGCAATACATATCAACAACAAAATATATAATCAATGAGGCTCTAAATGGCCTATGGAGTTCAAAAAAAAAGCTTACAAATTATGGGGCCAATGACCTACTACAAGTATACATATATGATATTACTAATCAACATTATCACTTGAAACTTCTCATCATGATCAAACTCAGTTGCTTGAGTCACAAACTTCTCTATTGGTTTAGTGATTTGAGTTTCAAACTTCTAAAGATATTCTGCCTTATTACTTCATTTGGTGCTCCACATGGCTTTACATGGCCTCCTATCCTAGCCAAGTGTTGCTTGAAACTATTAATACCCCCTCCTTCAATAATTTTTTGGCAATATTTTGTTGAGAAATGACAACAAGAAATTCGAGTTTAATTTGTTCTTGAATTAAATTGTGAATTAAAATCGAATTCTATTCTCATAACAACTTGTGAATAGTTAATTAAGTTTAATTGACTTAATTAACATAGGAATTTCGAGTTGGAAGTCTTTCTGTAGTCATGTTTGTGTGATCCCTAAATTTTTAGGGGTCCAAGATGAGTTCATTTGAGTTGTAATAAGATAACTTAGTTTGACTAAGTTATGGTGAGCTAAACTAGTTCTAACTATTGGATGAACTAATAAAGGTCTAGTAGTGAGTTGGTGCACTGGTGCATTCTCAGTGCTACTCTAGCTAACTGGAGATTTACTCATGAGAAACTCATGCATGTCAGTTCAGAGAAAGGCCCAGTTGAGACTAGAGTGCAGGGATAGTGTACTATTAGTTGTATGATTTTTCTAGTTGTACAGATCATGCATGCAATCAGTTATGGGCCTAAGTTTGGATTGCGTAGTTTTGGAAGAAGGATTTCCCAATTAAATATAGGTTGATCCTCTTAGGAATTGCGCAAAGAAATAGGGGCTTGGAAGGCAAAAAAATTAGCTAAGTGTTCGCCAGAGCGGGCTTGTGAGGCAGAGAGTTGAATATACTTGTGCATGGATTGTTCTTGTGAGAACAAGCATTGTATTTTCATCTTCGATTTCTGATTAATGCAATATAGATAGTTGGATTTTTGAGAAATTGCTTTCCCCATAGAAATATTGTGTTAATGTGAGATTGAGTATATTCCTCTTGCTGATTATTGTTTTCATCGATCTATTGGTTTCCGTTGTTGAAAGTAAAGTAGATTCTTGTCTTGCGTTTTAGGAAATTACATGATATGTTCAATCCACAAGAAAATCTACATGGTATCAGAGTTGAAGATAGTATACTAGAGGAGATTTCAATTTTGGGGTTACAGGTGAAATTTGAATTTGCAATTCATACTTCAGGATCAACAAATGGCTTTCTACGGTTTGAGACTCGATTATGCCTTGGAAGGCAACTCGAATTACATAGCATGGAAGGATAGGATGGAAGCAGTGTTGGAGGACAATGGCCTTAAGGAATTTGTTGATCAAGACATTCCTAAGCCACCAACATCGGATGTTAATGATCTGGCTGAATGAAAGAAGTGTGTGGCGAAGGCAAGGCAAATTATTCTTGAGGGAGTTCAAGACCACATTTTCTCGAGTCTCCATGGCAAGGAAACTCCATACTCAATATGGAAGACATTGACGGACTTGTTTCAAAATATTAGTGACCATAGGAAGTTGGCACTGAAGGACAAACTCAGAAAAATCAAGATGGAGAATGGCGACTCAATTTATAAATACTTAACCAAGTTCACTCATTGTCGAGATGAGGTTGGAAGTGTTGGGATTACTGTTGTCGAGGATGATATGGTGAGCCTAGCTCTTCTAGGACCTTTTAAGATTTGGCATAGTTATCAGGACTCTGCCAATGGGAGAGAGAATCTGCTAGATTGAGAATGACTATGGTTAGATTGATGTAGGAAGAGATCAGAAGGAACACCATAGATGATTCCTCATCAAAGACTGATGATGAGGAAACTTGTGCCTTAGTGGGTAAGGCAAAGAAAGGGAAGGGGAAGGTGTCCCATTCCAAATCTGATTCTTGTCATGGAGGCAAGAAGAAGGACGTGTCGAAAGTCAAGTGCTTTCATTGTCACGAGTTGGGACATTTTGCTACAAATTGTCTGCTCAAAAAGTCCAAGAAGTCCTTAGGAGGAGCGATGGGTGAGACTCTTGCCTCTCAATTCGAATTGGATTTTACCCTCATTGCATACATTGTGTCATCAATGATGGATAGTGTATGGTACCTAGACAATGGATCTTCATTCCACATGACTGGAAAAAATGAGCTCTTCAGTGACCTGGAGGAGAAGGATCTCCATATGCATATCAAGATGGGTGATGATGGGAGGTATAGTGCTACTGGATTGGGTATGATTACCTTTCAGAAGGAGTCGGGTGCTCCTATCACCTTGAGAGATGTTATGTATGTTCCTGGGTTGAAGAAGACCTTGGTATTCGTTGCCATGCTAGAGGATAGAGGCCCTGATGTGATATTTAGTGAAGGAAATGCATTCCTTCGTCACATAGCCACGAGATAGGTAAAGAGGTTATGGATTCAAGTGAAGAATCTCTACAAGTTGGAGATAAAAGACTGTGTTGCCTTGAGCACGAAAGCAGAAAAGGTGCAGAGTCAAGACATCAGTGAGTTGTGGCACATGCAGTTGGGTCACTTTCATCATGGGGCTTTGAAAATTATGCAACAAATTTCTATTGGTCTTCCCAAAGGTACATTAGAGCAAGTTGATACATGCAAGGCGTGTACTTTGGGAAAATTCACCAAATATTCCTTTCACGACAGAGACAGTCGAGCACAAGCGATTCTAGAGCGATTCCATTCAAATATGTGTGGACCATTCTTGAAAACATCCACAACCAAACACATGTATGATGTTATATTTGTTGTTGATTTTTCTCATAAATGTTGGATCTTTTTCATGCAAAATAAAGATCAAACTTTCGCAAAGTTTTGTGAATTTAAAGCATTGGTCGAGAAAGAGTATGGCAAGAAAGTTAAAGATCTAAGGAGTGATAACGATGGTGAGTATGTCTCAAATGAAAACTCATAGATCCCAAGGCATAATGCAAAGATCCAATTATTGGGCATCCACCCATATTGGTGAATCAAATCTCGATACAAATCATTAAGCAATATACAATAGGTAATATCTTTAACAACGTCATACCACAAGTTAAATTGGTAATTTTTAAAATTTCCATGACGGGATTGACATACCCTTGTTACATGTGCCCATTTCTAACTTAGAAGTATTTTCTAGGCCGCTTGGTTAGAAATAAGTAAAATGATGGAATAACTCATGGAAATAGGAAAGGGATTTTATGTATTAACCCTCAAAATCATATATGATTATGTTAACAATGTTCCAATTAGTCCTACTAACTTTCTAGAGCTAGGAGTCTTCATTTTGTACACACAATCCTTTTTAAAAGGAGTTTTGTATTAGATTTACCACTGATAACTTTATTTTTACCATTTGTGTGTGTGTATACACTAGGTTCAATAAAGTGACATAGCACTAGCTTCATTATTTTTTTGTTTTTTACTTTACATGCTTTTCACCTCTAGCCTTTTTTAGCTTTATTCGAATTTGGCTTGCATATTTATTTAGTTTGCTTGATAAAGCCTTGTTGGATGACAAGTGATAAGTCAAACATGTGTGAGGTTAATTATTTTAGATAAAATAGAATGGAAGTGAAAAAAGAAAAAATGGAAGATATTAAGTATAGTCATGATATGAAGTATGTTACCCTAACTAGATCCTTAGCATTATGACTTCACACCATCTTAGGTGAATCTTATTTTAGAACAATTATGTCCCCCCATGGCACACAAGACAAAATATTAAAACATTTATTGTTAAGACATGTTATCATCATACCAAATTTTGTTATGTTCACAAATCAATAAAGAAATCATATTCACCATGTCTATGCAAAAGACCCACACATGAAGAAACCTAGCACATAAACTAAAGTAAAGATTCATGAAGTATCATTTGTGAGTTTACATAACATCTAAAGTGTAAGGAATAGGTGCTAATATACCATGGTTTAGTCATCTAAAGAATCTCATGAGGCATAGGTCAACATATATTTGATGGAAGAACTGTAAGAACAAGTTTGAATTGATAGATATGAACATGAGAACTCATTAAACAACATCATTGCACCCTTGAAAGGGTGGATTAGAAGTGGTTTTGCTTGAGAGAGAAACATTTGGCTCCTATACAAGGACACACACTCTCAAAATAAGAGTGAGAACTATATAGTCTAACTTAAAATTGTAATTTATGCACGCCTAAACTTGGCGAAACATGAAAAATGGGGTGATTCTACCATCCTTGGGTAAACTATTAATGTAAACAAAAAACGATAGAAATGAAAATTTTATATGTCCAATGAATGGAAATTATTTTAAGGAAAATGGTTGAAGGAAAAAAATATAAGTTAAAAAACATTCAATCTCTCACAAAACAAAAGTATATATAATCATTATAAATTACTACTCAATGAAGCTTATTCTTTCCTAACCCTAGTGGCTAACTAAAATTGTGGTTGCTAAGTGAAATAAAAAAAACAATGCAACCACTTGATGAAGTCATCATCAACTTGAGGCTTTTCATTTTATTTGGTTATTAACCAAAATAGGGATAACCAAATAATCAAGAGTTGATATACCATAGCATAATTATATGAAGAATCTCATTAGGCACATATAATAATATATATAATGGAAAAACTGGAAGAACAAATTTGAATTAGTAAATATGTGAAAGGAAGTTCATCAAGTAGCAATATCACATCCTCGATAGGATGGTCTAGAAGTAGTTTATCTTGAGGGAGAAACACGGTTAATAACTTTCCCCCATAAATACCAAATTTGTAATGTGGCTTGAGGCCTTCTAAATTCCTTTTTTAATTGCTTAAGTGACAATGAGGATAAATGAAGCTCCCATGTATGAAGGGGGAGACTACCAACTCCCTTCAATATTCACCTTATCACCCATTTATTTCATTTACATGCATTTCATATTGGTGGACCCTCATAAAATGAAATAATTTCCCTATTAAGCAAAAGAAATCCCCCCCTTCAAAATATACCTGATGATTCATGTGTGGGGTCCTCGTTGTTAACCTCATAATCCTAAAGTTTATTTAGTTAAATATTTTTCCTAGAACAATAAAGTTATTCTAGATATGTATTTCCCCTAGAATACCAAAGTTATTCTAAAGTGTTGTATTCCCTAGAAGATAGATAAGCCTTGTCACATTCTTGTCATAGTGACCATCCTTGAGTTGTGATCAAGGACACATGTCATGTTGAGATGAAGCTTGAGAGGTTATATATATGATATGCCCCTCACCTATTATGTAACTTTTTTCTCTGTTCAATAAAATTACGTGTCTAAGGACACTTTTGCTAAATTTATCATGGTATTAAATCCTTTGGTATAATGAGTATCATGGTTCTGAGAATGCCATGACGGATTATTGAAGAAGAATACTAAAATGTTTAAGCCTAGTTTCTTCATCAACAAAGGATTTTTCGTTAGATGGGTACTTTTTTGTTTCAAGGAAATTGTTTGAAATTCTAAATTAATATTTATACTTGTTACACTGAAATTTGTCACCATGACTATCTGCAGTTAATATGGCTCCATCAATAGTCATATTACCCTCCTTGTCAAGCCTCATACCTCTGCTCTCATGTTAAACTTCAAAAAGAGAGAAAGTCACTTAAAAACATGTTTATCTCTGGGTACGCAGGTTCTCTCTACCTTGCCTGCGTGTACGCACTCCAAACACACGGTACCTGCGTACTTGTACGCTCTGTAAGCCAAAGGTTGGGTGCGTACCCCTGTAAAGGTCAAAAGGCGCGAGTTTCATCTTTAAAATGTTACTTGTGGTCACTTTTAGAGCCTTCTAGAAGAGTGTTTGACGTGTATTGAGCGCCTCCAGATGGTTCATGCATCCCTATGATAGAGGAACTTATCCCATCAAGAGAGGAGCTACCCCATCCAAAAGAGGGAGTATCCCATTGATGTTGGAACTGAATAACTTTCTCTAGAATACTATAAATACAGGCCTTGGTCCAGAGGAGGGGAGGTTGAAAGCTGAACATTCCAAAGGGTAAATGCTGCTGGAATTAGGACTTCCATTGTTAACTTGTGAGGAGAGATTACCATCCTTTCTTGTTGCCATATTGGGAGTGGGTGAGCTTGTCAAAGTAGAGGAAATCTCTTGTTGGACCCTGGGAGGAGCTTGCACAACACCAAGGCTCAGGTTGTAATGGTTCCTTTTTTGTTTCCTTAATACAAATAAGTCCATTCTTCTCAATGATTTGTTGTTAATGAATTATTTCATGTACTCCTTGGTCTATTGTGATGAATATGCTTTGTTTTATGATGAATATTCAGGTGTTATGTAATCGTTTGCTTTGTTAGTGTATGCAGGTCTTAAGTGAAGAGGGAGCTTCATTCTGGATCAGCCAAGGCTGGACTGCTACAACAAGCGTTGGACCTAAGGTAAGATCAGAAAACACTTGGTTTCTCATAGAATAATGTATGTTTAGAGAAGGATTGCTCTTGTTTGGTTTGTTTGTCAGTAGAGAGTCTTAGACTCCTAGGGAGGTTAGGTTTGTCCACAAAAATAACTCTTTCCGCATGACAAGAAGCCAAGCAAATCCCTATACTACTTTCCCTTTCGGCATCAATCCACAGAGCGCGGATTGAAGTTTCACTATGGGGGATGTAGGAACCAAGTTTCCACACCCCTAGTGATCTGAAAATGGGGCACTTAGGTTTCTTGTGTAACTTACAAGAACCTCTCCCACTTCCAAAGCTTAATTATTCCCAAGTCTTTATGATTAACTAGTGCAAAATTAAATATGTGCTTGAACAGAAGGTGTATGCTAGTATTGTTTATTAAAATTGTTTATGTGCTATAATTTAATGTGCTCAAACTGATATATAAATACATCTAATAGTAAATAAAGAAGTAGAGACAATGAAACAATAAAGCACACATAGAATAGCAATATTAATTTGGAGTTCACCCAAAACCCTTGGGCTATGTCTCCATGAGCTCTAATCAACTCGACTAGGCTCTCTGGGATTATGGTAAAGTCCTTTTACAAGCTCCTTGGCTCAACTCCATTGGTTTTACACAGAAACAATGGGTTTAGACACCATTTTATCCTTGGCTCTTGAAGCTCTCGACTTTCTAGCTCTCGGCTCTGGCTCTGGCTCTTGGCTTTGGCTCTTGTCTCTGGCTCTGGCTCTGGCACTTTGGCTCTAGCTTGTTTGGCTCTCAAAAATGTACAACTCTCTATATTTTCACTTGAAATCCAAGTGACTCCCTTGGCTGCTCTGCACATTCATCTTTTTCTCTCTTGGCCTTTTTTTGCTTCTGCCTTTTGCTTTCTATGCTGCTCTCTTTCACCTTAGATTCCTACTTTGGCTTAGCCTTCTCCACTGTTGTCTTAGTGCTCTCATGTGCCTATTCTCCTTTATTTTTTCTTCTTTCTCTATCATTCTGTGGCTTTAAGCCAATCAATGATGTTCATTCGCTTCCTTTTCTCGGGCTCTTTGGCTCCCGACCTTTGTCTGCTC
This sequence comes from Pinus taeda, assembly GCA_000404065.3. Lineage (NCBI taxonomy): Eukaryota > Viridiplantae > Streptophyta > Pinopsida > Pinales > Pinaceae > Pinus > Pinus taeda. Next base: position 53,507 of record APFE030179124.1, read on the forward strand.
GAATCCCCTTTTGAGTGTTAGCAATCATGGAATAATGTCTCTAGGGAAGGTGGCCACCTGTTCTGCAATGGAAGGGACCATCGTTACATTGAAAATCCCAAAAATAGCGTTCTCGGCTTACACAGGAAAATACACTAAACATGGGAAAAATCTACAGAATCAATGTTTATCAGACTTCAAATATTATGAATTCCACCTTATTTCCCATCGGGTCTGCCTTTAAGTCGCTTATCGCAAGTTGCATACGTCCATGTGCCACAGTTCCCTTTGTATTTATAAAAATACATTAAAAACATTGAAAATATGACAAAGGACCTTATGGCGGACTTCAAACAATTATGCAGCGACATTTTCATACCCTTTCGGGTCTGGCTTCGTCGCATCACATATTATATATATATATAATTATAATGATATATTATTATATATTATCATGACATTCTATAATTATATATATTTATATTATAATATAATATAACTATATATATATATCCACTCTGTTGTACTACTCTAATGTGATATTGGGATTCGATTGATCGCAATCATGTGTCGCATGGACCAGGGGTTTTTTGCATATGGCATGGCCTATGCCAACGCCGATTGCGATCCGCTGATATCGGCGATTAGGATATCGCTCGGCCTGGTCCCGCCTTTATGTTATATGTGCATGTGCCTTCCTCTGACCCGATTTGTCATGGATTAGCAACCGGGGGTGCTTCCCCTTTTCCACTTAAATCTACTCTTTTTCCCTAGTCCGATGCGATTTCCCTTTTGAAGTTTTTTTTTTCCATTTTTAAAGGATTTTGCCTCTTTTTCTAAGGAACAAAGGGAATCTTCTTTGAGCGATAAATTCTGCATCCTAAGTCCAATTTTGCCCATTCAAGTTGCAGCAGATTCAGAATGAGACGATCTCTGCAATGGGCTAGTTCCAGAAACTTTCTTGGGCTTTGATTTTTCTTCTGTGAGGAACACTTAGACTTAGGAGTCTATCCAAAATCCATTTTGGATCACGCTTGTCCACTAATAGAACTTTTGGTCTCCAAAAGACTGATATACTGATTTGAATGGTAAATGAGAGTGACTCACCCTCCTCTTTTAGCCTCCCACACTTACCTTGTGTAGTGCCTCTGATCCAAAGTCTCTAAACACTTCCCTTCTTGGATGGACTGGTCTTCCTGCTTGCCTTCCTGTAGAACTTCTGCTGAAATGGTCATAGAAGGTGGTTTGAACTTCTTTGCCTTGATCATTGATCTGAGGTGGCTCAAACAAATTTGAAGTACATCTACTCCACAAAACCTTCATTTGTACCTATTTTAAAATTTGTCAACAACAATTTTTAACAACAACAGAAACACAGACAACAACTAGATGGCCTAAACTCCTGCCTCAACAAAAGAAATATATTTTCACATCTTATGAACACGTGCATGTCTTATATCTGCATACAAATGATGGACTAGGTAACAAGCCCACAAAACATGAATTTAAACAGATGACCCTTCAAGTCAAGCATGTAGAAAAAGACCATTAGGACTCTTTTTCAAAACATGAAACACTTCATCATTATCT
>APFE030179126.1:0-24110 GCA_000404065.3 Pinus taeda
AAAATATTGAGACATTTAATACAACTTTGAAATATCACTAAATATTTAATTTAATATTGTTTGAATTAGGAATAATTCTACATACTACAATGTTGTTATAGATGTAATTATGGTTAAATGAATCAATTTTTCATGGCGAGTTAGTGTCAATAGGGTTAGATTGATTAAAAATATAAGTTTTCTAGAATATAAAATAAATTTTATATTTAGTTATTTCACAAAAATATATATTTTATTTACACCTTTTTTTAATAGTCTTAGTTTATTAATTTTATAAAACAGATTCAATATGTAAGGATTTTGTAAACAAGTTGTGAGATTATTTCAAGTCCTTGAAGCTGGGTATTGTTCATAAATATATTATTTTTTATTTTTTGTTATTGATAAATTAGTATTTTTTTGGTTAATAAGATAGAGTAGTAGCATTGTTATATTTATATAATACAGTGGTGTGTGTATGTGTTTTATTTTGCAATGAGGTTTTAGAACTTTAATTTAATTGTCAATAATTATTAGGTAAATAGTAGAAATTTAATCTCTATGAAATATATTGAGATTTATATTGAAAATATGGTTCTACTTTTTAATTAAATTGAATAATTAAAAAAAAATCATATGCACAAATACCATATGAAATGAGTTATAGTTTTTTTCAATATGTGGTATCAATAAGCTATAGTATTGTAACAAAGTCTATCTACAAATTAAACATCTTTATGATAAAGTGTAGTAAATATACAAATTACATTCTCCGGAAAAAGTGAGATTAAAATCTCTATATAAAATATTGTTACATATTTTTAAATGTATATGATTTTAATTTTTATATCTAATAATAATTAAATCAAGTTATAAGTTAATTAATATTTTAATTTTTTAATTATAAAGTTCATAATATTTCATACAAATTTTTTTATGAATCCATTAATTTTATATAATTGAATTATTATATTTATAGTTAAAAAAATAAAATTATGAATATAATAAACTAATAAATATAAATATCTTATAAATCTACTTACGGAAAGAAGGATTACATGACGAATTAGATAAGGTTTAAGCATTAAATGATTATCACATGCACATTGTGTCAATTACGCTAGCAGTGAACCCTCTTTTCGTGGAAATGAGTAATGATTGGAACAGGCATTTTAGAACCAGAAGCGCCAATTTGACAGATGTTTTTTTTTCAGGAAAGAGAAATTTGACAGAGTTATATGACGGGAAAGAAACTTCACTTAGTATCTTACAAACGTGTAATGATTATAAAGAATACTAGTTTTTAAAACATAATATTAATAACCAACATTTATCTCTTTCTCTCTCCTGGATGTTGCCAATGCTTCATTAAAAAAATATTCTGATCACACATAAATGGGTTTTAATTTATTGAAAATTTACAGCAAAACAATAGTATTAATGAAAATTCAATCTTCTGCTCCGTCACGCCTCTCGTTGGAAATTTGGAATCATCTTTTAGTCCATCACGCCTCTCGACGAAATCACCATAAATATGTTTCCAATGCTCAATTACATAACTCATAAACGGGCCTTACTTTATTTAGCATTTCAACCTGGAATTCATTCGTATCAGCAGCAATAATTTCGAATAGATCACAGTATGGGAGTTGCAGAACATGGAAATAAAAGAGTTAATATTGAAGATCATAACCTTAACACGACTGAAATGAATATTTTCTTATTGGTCAAGGGAATTTTTTTGTACACTCGCAATGTCTATGGTGCATGGCTTCCCTTCAGAAAATTCTGGCACTGCATTGGTTGTAAGCAACGATTTAATTAAAGCAGGGATCATTTGTTTTTAGTTGAAAATTATATAAATAATTCAGTAGAACCAAGACATACTCCAGTCCCTCTCATCTCTGTTCACTGACCCAAGAAATCCTCTTAATTGCCATCGATCCTTTGGAGCGAACTTCCCTTTCATTTCCCCGTTAGCAGAATAGTCTAGGATTTGAAACTATGATAAAACAACTTCTTTCATCTCGCTGTCCACTTTATCCTCCAAAATGTAGAAAGGCGTTGCGTCTCTCCAGTCATTGAGCCTTTTTTTGCAGGTTGAGACTTATCATGTATGCAGAATATCGGTTAGCTCACTATCGGATTTCGTCGGCAAATAGCTTCACACACAACTGTATTGAATTTAATTAGATGGTAGAGTCTGGAATATTTCAAAAATCTGATATAGTAAAGATAAGGTAGATTGATTGTAATGAATTTAATTGGATTGCTGAGTTTAGAGTATGAATTTGATTCGGCTTCTACGTTTCAAATTTGAAAAGTAGTACACAGAATTGACAATCTTGTAATTGATATAAGTTGGAATCATTATCACTGGTTGGTTTAATTAGATTTATAATCAAATATGGACAGTATAACAATGTATAAAATATTTTTAAATTTGAATGATTATTTATAAGTTGAATATAATATATTTGAAACATATAATATTTATAACTGAATAAAATATTTTAAAATATTTTTATAAGTTTAATGATTATTTTATAAGTTTGAATTATTCTATATTGAAATATATGATATTTAAATTGGCCGTGATTTTTTTTTTTTTATTTATGGGATAAGAGATTTGTTTAGAGTAGTAATTTGACCGCTTAAAGTTTATGAAAGTGAGCATTTTATCTATTTTGGAGTTTCACATGTGGATGTGGTTTTTAGGACAGCACATATTCTTAATAATTAAACACATTTAAACTATACTAATATTTAATGTTTAATATATTATTAGTAAATTTATTATTAGTATTTATCCAATTAAAAATTTAATTAAAAACACTTAAAATATCTAATATTTAACATATTGGTATGTAGACATAACACCTATGTCTTGAAAATTTTGTTTGGATAAGTGTTTGTGGAGATATTAATTTCATTGTCAGTTAGGCATCATCTCATTTGATTTTGTAGTCTGCTAGGTGTCATAGACACTTCAGTTCTACTCCATAGGTGGCGAGTTCTACTTCAGTCATTTATTGTTGATGTTTACAATGTAATCTATTTAACCATTTTCAATGTTGAGAAGAGTAATCTCTCCTCCACCTTTTTTCTCATTCTTTGTCATGGTATCAAACAAACAAACAAACTACCATCTAAACTTTTATACATTGTTGAATCTATCAGTGATTCAACATCTTCAGAAGACAATTAGAAAACAAGAAGCATTAGAGAAATATATGAGTAGGAGAATGAGTTTGACCAGAGAATATGTTTGCATTTCTTTCATCTCAACCAACTCATTTTGAAGAAGCAGTTAAAGAAAATCATTGGGTAGATGAAATGAATCAAGAAATTGCTTTCATATATAAGAATCAGACTTGGGGCTTAGTTGATCTCTCAAATGACAAAACTAGAATTGGTGTAAAATGGGTATATAAGACCAAGCTGAATGAAAAGGGAGAGATTGAGAAACATAAGGCAAGGCTAGTTTCCAAAGGATTCTCACAATAGTTTGGTATTGATTATGGTGAAACCTTTTCTCCAGTAGCAAGGTTAGATACTGCCATAACCATTTTGTCAACAACAACTCAACACAAATGGAAATTCTATCAACTTGATGTAAAATCTTCCTTTCTAAGTGGTATATTGCATCAAGAATTTTATGTAGAGCAGCCTCTTGGCTTTGAAGTTTCAGGAGAGGAGCATAAGGTATACAGATTGAAGAAATATTTGTATAGCTTCAAGCAAGATCCTAGAACTTGGTACAGTTGCATTGCCACCTGTCTCATCAAAATTGGTTTTTGCAGAAGCAATCATGAGCCAACTTTGTATACCAAAATGCACGAAGATAAAATTCTTATTGTATGCCTTTATGTAGATGATCTTCTTTATACAGGAAACATGATGTTAGAATATTTCAAAGCACCAATGCAAACATAGTTTGCTATGACAGATCTAGGAGTCATGAAATACTTCATATGCATTGAAATTCACGAATTTGCTAATGGAATTTTTATTGGTCAACAAAAATATGTCATTGATATCATCCAAAAGTTCAGAATGACCAATTGCAAATATGCAGATACACCAATTTCTCAAGGCACAAAACTGAGAAAAGAAGATGTGGCACCACCAGTTGATTTCACAATGTATAAAAGTCTAGTTGGTAGTCTTTTGTATCTAACTAAAACTAGATCTGACATTATCTTTGCAACAAGTTTTGTCTCCAGGTTTATGTCGTCACATAAGATCAATCATTCGAAGCTTGCAAAAAGGATCTTAAGGTATTATTGTAGTACAACAGACTATGGTTTGTTCTATACTACTTCTGAAAATTGTTCACTTTCAAGTTATACAAACAACGACTATGCAGAGAGTTTAGATGATCGCAAAAGCATTTCAGGATATGTTTTTCATCTTGGAACCAATATGATTTCATGGACATCTAGGAAACAATCAACCATTTCAATATCTTCTACATAGAAAAATACGTAGCAACAAATTCAGCAGCTCGTCAAGTTGTGTGGTTGAAAATATTATTGAAATATATTTCAAATATTCAGAAGGAGCCAACTCCAATATACTATGATAACAGTTCAACAATTTCTTTATCAAAAAATCATGTTTTCTACAAAAAGAGCAAGCACATTGACACCCATTTTAATTTCATCCGTGAGCTTGTCAATGATGGGGACATAGTACTTTCTTTTTTTGGTTCCAAAGATCAACTTGCAGATATTTTCACAAAGCCATTGGGAAAGAATGTATTTGAATTTCAAAGAGATAAATTAGGTATTATAAGTATTTATAAATGTAATAGTTGAGAATAGGAGGGGATGTTTAGATATTAATCTCACTATTGGTTAGGTGTCATCTCATTTGATTTTATTGTCTTCTAGGTGTCATAGACAGTTCAATTTTCCTTCAGTTCTACTCCATAAGTGGTGAGTTCTACTTCAGTCATTTATTTTTGATGTTTACAATGTAATCTATTTAACCATTTTCAATATTGAGAAGAGCAATCTCTACTCCACATTTTTTTCATTCTTTGTCAATGTTGGTCTTCTCTAGAGGTAACTAAGCAGGTCAACCCCTAAGTCCTAGAGGTATATGGGAGGAGTGAAAGGCTAATTCTTTATGGATTACTAACCAGATAATTCCAAATAGCCTACATTAGTTGATGGCAATCAATAATAATTATCTCATTATTAAATTGACAACTAAATTATGAGATATTTTCCCACCATATATACACTATTACATAGGTATTTACACCCAATAAATTCACCACCAAAGACATTAAAGCTAACCCACTAACGAATTACTATATTGCATGTGTGTTTGTGTGTAGATCAATAGACATACTAGAGGTAGGAGTCGATATGTTGTGTTGATGCCTAGAAGGGTCTAAGGACCGCCAGTTCTCGAATATCTTCCTTTGATAGAGAAATTGTGATCTCATCCACATCCTTTCTGCATTTTCATTTAAAGTATTACACAACATTAAGCTTATTGCACAAAAAAAACATTTTAGGGTTCTAAGTTCTAATTTCATCAGTTTACCTTAATCTCAAATATGCGACATCATTTTCTTCGCTTAGACATTCATCCGTCAAATTCTCAAACTTTTATGTTACCTCTTCATCATCCGCCATGAAAGGACTAGGCGGGTTCCCAATAAGAACTCAAGGACTGCAAATAGTTGAACAAGTGTTGAATATATTTTCTGTGCAAAAATCTCTTGTATGAAATATTTTCATTTTCATTGAGCAACTGTTCATCCTTGTCTTTAGGATCTTCATTATCACTCTGTCTAACTTCATTATCTTCATCTTCTCATGCATCTTCATATTCAATATCTTTCACTAGATCAAAACAATCATCAGTCTCTGCAATTTTCCTCGGTCGTGTATCATCATCTTCCGTGTATTCACTCTAGAGCTTGTCAAATCGACGTTTTTTAGTTAGAACTTGTTAAGACTCATCGACCTCCACAACTTCATATTGATCTTCATAAACATACCTATTATCCCCATCACTGCTTTCATCTGAATCAGAGGATGAGGAATCAGGAATATCAAGAGAAATATTTAAAGGGGAGCTGCTAAACTCTATAGGAGACTCGTTTGAAATTTTTGTTACCTCTGAATTTTCTGTTCTGAATTTTCTTTCATCGATTAATTTTCAGACCTATCCATGACCACTTAGGTTAATTAATGTCTTGTTTCTACTCTGTAATGTAAGCAACTTTCCTGGTTATTCTGCACAATGATCCACATAGCCAATGGTGATTTTGGCACCAAAGCTCTTGCCACTTTAAATTAATTTAAGTGGAAGCTACCGTGGTTGTAAAGTCGCGCCCCAAAGCTATGGTGGTTGTTCTTTCAAAAGATACAGTCGTGCTCATTCGTTAGTAGAAGTAGAAGTGTTAAGTTGCTACAACATTTACTTTGACATAATTTTGTGGAGAAGCCTTCTATATAAACTCATCAATTTTATAGTCAGTTTTTTAATTTTAATGGACATAAGTCAAAACGAATGGTTGAATTTAGTTATAGATGTTGTATATCTCAAGGTTTTTTTGGTATATATTTAGGTGTAATTTGTTTTGAATTTTGAATTTGGAATTTGGTAGGAATTTGTTAGAATTATAATTTTGAGTTGTAAACTCTATAATTTAAGTGTTCTACTATTTTTGAGGGTATTGAATTTATATATGTAATAAAAAATGATGTTAAATACAAAATTAATATTTGATTAAAAAAATAAAAAAATATGGCCATATTTTTAAGTTTGTGAACTCCACAAGTGTTATATGGTTTGTTCTATATTTTTTGAAGATACTAAATTCATATAACCGCCAAAAATAATAATAAATATCAATATTTGACAAAAAGAATTTTATCAAATTCTAATATTTTTTTTTTTAAACATATAATAATTAAATAAAATATTATTTTTTTATATAATCTTAATCATAAAAACTTATTTCCAAAATAAATTAGTCACAGCAGAAACTCAAATACTATGATTTGGTAAAGGAAAAAACTAGAATAAATTAATCACAACCAAAACTAATATATAATATGATTTGGTAAATGAAAAAAAATAAAATAAAAACAACATTATTATTTGGATTAAAAAGTGTTAAGCATATTAGCAAAACACATAAATCACATGGAAATAAGAAATCCATACTAGGGTTTCTCTCACAATGATATTGACCATCATTAAAATAGGTATTCTATAGATCATGGTATTAATGTTTAAGAAAGTACTAAATTTTTTATGAAAATCGTTATAAAAAAATTAAAAAATAATCATAGTTAAATTAGGAAGAGATCATAAGCTTATTTGTTAAGCCATTATTCGTAAGAATCTAAAAAAATCATAGTTAAATTAGAAAAGGATCATAAACTTATTTGTTAAGGCATTATTGCTAGGCATTATTAGGGCTAGGATAAGGTGGCCAAGTTTTGGAATTTGAATTATCTTATGTAATTTGTTAGAATTATAATTTTGAATTTGTTAGAATTATAATTTTGAATTGTAAGCTTTATAATCTATGTGTTTTAGTAGTTTTGAGGGTTCTGAATTTATATATGTAATAAAAAATGATTTTAAATAACAAAAATTAAGATTTGATAAAAAACAATTGGCCAAATTTGAAGTTGTGAACTCCACACATGTTGTATGGTTTGTTCTATAGCTTTTGAAGATGCTTAATTCATATAAACCATAAAAAATAATAATAAAGATAAAAAATTGACCAAAAAATTGGTCAAATCCTAATAAAAAATTCTAAAATGTATAATATTTAGATAAAACATACTTACATTTATCAATTTTTTGTAGAATTTCCTGCAAATTCTCTACAAATCTACCTCTGAGTTCTATGTAGAAAATCTAACTGTATATTAACTCGATAATGCAATATATCAAAGAAATAAACTATAATCTATTTCTACTATCAAACTTGCGGAAGCTTAAATATTTGAGCAAGATCAAGGTGAACACATATAACCATAAGGAGAATCAATGCACATGAAACATGAAAGAATACTCTGGGGAAAGCCTTAGCTAAAAACCCCACTATCTATATTATCATACAAGGTGGAAATACATCAATATTACACAAAGCCTTAGCTTTCACAGCTAGCCAACTCTCAGTACAATCCTCCTCGATGTTCATAGGCCATCAAAGCTTCTCACAAGCCTTCTCCTTTTCCCTCCAAGCCTCCTATTTCCTTGTACAGTTTCTCTGGGTGATCCTCCTTTTACCAAGTGTAACACTGATCTCACACCTTGTAAAACTGTGCAATCCTCAAGGAACTTTCTTCCTTCTGCATGGATGAGTTTCCTTTATAGGAAAACTCATGAAACTAATAGTAACATGTCCTTGACATTTAGCACAACTGGGTCTTTCTCTGAATAAACATGCATGAGTTAATGGTGAGAGAATCTTCAGTTATCTGGACTACACTAGTTGCATGCATGCATGAATTAACTGACTGAACTCACAATTAGTTCCTCGAATAATTTGGAACCAATTTAACTAGACTTAACTCAGTAAACTAAGCTAACTAATTACAACTCAAATACAACACAATCTTATCTCCTTAATTAAGCGATAATCTCCTTAATTTAAGGGATAACTGTTGCATGACTTCAGAAAGAATTCTAACTTGAATTTCTCCAACTAATTAACTCAAGATGAATTGATTAATTATTTTCCAAGCAGGTGGTGAGATTAAATTCTAATTTTAATTCAAGGACAAATTAAAATTGGAATATTCTAGATTCTCTTTTTAACATTTCTTATTGCTATTTTCAACACTCCCTCTCAACAAGAAAGGAATTCAACTCGATCCCGATCCTGAACATTTGGAATGTTTTGCATGTAACACTTCTCTCTAGTGTTGTTGCTCCAACAACTCTAGAAATGAAAAAAACATCCAACCTGAATCAGAATGATGCCTTTGTCATCAAAGCCTTTGATTTCTATTGCCTCTGTCAACTAAAAACACTGTGCTTCTGCTAACTCAGCTTTTCTGCATTATTGTCATTCCTTCTCTACGCTCTTTAGTATATGAATTCTCTAGCCTCCGTCACTTTGATCTCTGACTGCATCAATCCCATTGATTCATCTCGCTACTATGTACTTTAGGCTCCTGTAGCAAGGTAAGATCCATGAGATAAAACCTTTCAATGGACCCTACCCAATTTCAGGCTTTTTGAGACTATCACTTCACATTGCCCCACCTCACACCTGGAGGTATGGCTGCATTTGATCCCTCTGCCCACTTGGCTCGAAATTTCCCCCTACTGGAGGTCTCATCATGAGTGGATGCCTCCACTCAGTCTCCTTTCAGCATCTCCAATTGTGGCTCCCCCACAATTGTCTAAGACTTCTTCTAGGGTTGTATGTTGAGAGGTAATTTACTCTCCCTCTCAACCACCAAGTCTCTAACACTTGCCTTACTCCTCAAGGCTTTGCATGTATCTTGAACCTCAAGAGAATAAAAGTTCTTAACTCATGAACCAATCTGTTTCACCTGTCGCGTGGTGATTTGTCTAAGGAAAAGCTTTCCTTTACTAAAGAAAACATCGTAGCCTATGTCCTCCAACATTGCAATCGATACAAAGTTCTTCTTCAGTCCAGGCACATACTTCACATCTATCAAGGTGATAAGAGCTCCATGCTTCCTCTAAAAAACAATCATGCCCACTCCTGAAACACTGTACTTTCCGTCATCACCCATCTCTATGCGCATCTTGAGGTCTTTCTCCTCCAAGGTACTGAATAAAATTTTATCATCGGTCATGTGGAATGAGGCTCCACTATCGAGAAACCAACCACAACCCATCATTAATGACACAATGCATGCAATGAGGGTGAAGTCCATCTCGAATTGAGAGGCTAATGCCTCGCCTTCAGATCCTTCCCAGGATCCCTTCTTGGACTTCTTCGATGGGCAATTAGTCGCATAATGACCAATCTTGTGACAATTAAAGCATCTCATTTTAGATTTGTCAACCTTCTTCCGTCCATGAGAAGAATTCGATTAGGAATGGGATGCCTTCCCCTTCCCTTTCCTTGCCTTGCTTGCTAAGGCCAAATTTTCTTCATCATCCCTGGATGCAGAACCATCTCGTGTGCTCCTCCTCATATCCTCCTACATGAGATCTGACCACAGTCGTTCCCAATTTGGCAGTTTCTCCCTTCCATTCACAAAGTCCTGGTAGCTATTCCAGCTCTTTTGAAGGCCAAGGAGAGTGAGTCTCACCATATCATCATTAGCAGTAATTATTCCCACACTACTAAGCTCATCTCTGCAAGTGGTGAGCTTGTTTAGATATGTGGAAATAGTATCGCAGTTCTCCATCTTGATTCTTTGAAGCTTGTCCTTGAGTGCCAATTTCCTCTGGTCACTACTGTTCTGGTAGAGGTCTTTCAATGTCTTCTACATTGAATATGGAGTATCCTTACCATGGAGTCTCAAGACAATATAGTCTCGAACTCCTTCAAGGATCATCCATCTCGCCCTCGCCATGCACTTCTTCCATTTAGCCAAACTCTTGTGCATTAGTTGAACCTGGCTTTGGGATTTCTTGATCAATGAAATCCTTCAAGATGTTGTCTTCTAATATAGCCTCCATGTGATCTTTCCATGCTATGTAATTCGAGCTGCCATCCAAGGCATACTCGAGTCTCCAGCCATAGAACGACATTGACCAACCTTGAAATATGAGATGAATTTGATTTGCACCTGCAACCCCAAACTTCAAATTTCAAATTCTCTTCTCCTTATATTGTTCACAGCTCTAATAACCTTTGCTCCAATACCATGTAGAATTTCCTGCAAATTCTCTACAAATCTACTTCTGAGATCTATGTAGAAAATTTTACTATAGATTAACTCGATAATGCAATATACCAAAGCAAAATACTATAATCTACTTCTACTATCAAACTTGCGAAAGCTTAAAGATTTGAGTAAGATCAAGTTGAACACATATAACCATAAGAAGAATCAATGCACATGAAACACAAAAGATTACTATGGGGAAAGCCTCAGCTAAAAACCCTGCTATCTGTATTATCATACAAGGTGGAAATACATCAAGATTACACAAAGCCTTATTTTCACAACTAGCCAGATCTCAATACAATCCTCCTAGATTTTCACAGGCAATCAAAGCTTCTCACAAGCCTTCTCCTCTACCCTCCAAGCCTCCTATTTCCTTGCGCAGTTTTTCTAGGTGATCCTCCTGTTACCAAGTGTAACATTGATCACTCACACTGATCTCAAACCCTATAAAACTACACAATCCTCAAGGAACATTCTTCCTTCTGCAGGGAAGAGTTTCCTTTATAAGAAAACTCATGCAACTGGTAATAACCTATCCTTGACATTTAGCTCAACTAGGTCTTTCTCTGAATAGACATGTATGAGTTAATGATGAGAGAATATTCTGTTATCTGGAGTACACTAGTTGCATGCATGCATACATTAACTGACTGAACTCACAATTAGTTCTTGAAACAATTTTGAACTAATTTCACAAACTTCACTTAGTAAACTAAGCTAACTAATTACAATTCAATCTTATCTCCTTAATTAAGGGATAATCTCATTAATTTAAGGGATAACTGTTGCATGGCTTCACAAAGAATTCTAACTTGAATTTCTCCAACTAATTAACTCAAGATGAATTAATTAATTATTTTGCAAGTAGCTGATAAGACTAAATTCGAATTTTAATTCAAAGACAAATTAAAATTGGAATATTATGAATTCTATTTCAACATTTCTTGTTGCTATTTTCAATATTTTTTTATATAATTTTAAACATCAAAATTTATTTCCAAAATAAATTGGTGACAACAGAAATTCAAATACAATAATAAAATTAATTACAACAAAAACTCAAATATAATATGATATGGTTAATGAAAAAAAAAAAAAAAACAGCTTTGTTATTTGGTTTAAAAAGTGGCATATAAAAGAGTTAAATAGCACATTAGCAAAACACATAAATCAAATGGAAATAAGAGATCCACTATTGCGAGGGATTCTCTCACATTGATATTTAGCATCATTAAAATAGGTATTCTAAAGATGGGGTATTAATGTTTAAGAAAGTATTAATAAGGTTATGAAAAACGCTATTAAAAAATAAAAATCATATTTAAATTAGGAAAGATCATAAGCTTATTTATTAAGGCATTATTTATGGACATTTCAAAAAATCATAGTTGAATTAAAAAGGGTCATAAGCTTATTTCTAGGAATTTGAATTATCTTATTTCATTAAAGCGATAAACATAATTGGAGTTTTGAAATTTGAATTCTCTTATTTTATCCAATCGAAAATTATTGATTCAATTTCATTTCACATATCAATATTAAAATAGAATTGTTTGAGAAATGTCAATAAAAAAAATATTGATATCATCCTAAACCGTAATATATTATATCTTTTATTTATCTATATGTTACATGTTATTTTCGATACTATGCAGAATACATAAGTTTTATCTTTCTATCTTCAAAGTGGTGAGATTATGAAATATATTTAGAATTTGGTATTTAATAATAAAATCTTGTTTAATTTTTATTTAATATTATGTTAAAGAAGAAAAATAAATTATTTTATTAAAAATAAGATATTGATAGTAGTTAATCTAAAATATTATATAATGTAAAAGATGTAAATAAATTATTCGAACATTCAATTTCAATCTTAAACAATATTGATCGGTATAAAAAATGATATTTTTGAAAAAAAAAATCATGTTAAAATTCAATGATGAAATATATAAATAGATCAAGAATTCTCATAAAAGAATAGAAAAATTAAATATTCGAGCCACTACACTTAAATATATCATATTATTTATAGGTGATTTTGCTAAACCAAAAAAATACAAAGTAAAAATTATTATTTAAACAATGTTCTAATATTTTAAACCTATTTTTTATTATAATGTAAATAATTATGAAGTAATTAAAAACTATTAATAATCAAATATTTGACCTTTCTTTTCAACATTATTTTAATTTCTTTTCAACATTATTTTAATTTAATTTATAGAATGGTCATTTTCAAAGCCAATTAAGTATAGTTAAATGCACTAGGATGAAAAAACACATGATGGTTGTGGTCATTTTCAAAGCCCATTAAGTATAGTTAAATGCACTATGATGAAAAAACACATGATGGTTGTTGGATTAGTGACGTGTATAACTACACATTTATATTTATATATAAAAAAATTTAATCTTTAAAATATAATAAATATAAAATATCTTATAAATTTGAAAGGAAACATGAGTACATGACATGACATAAGAATTTAAGCATTATATGATTATATAACATGTACATTGGTGTCAAATTACAGTTATCACCGGGAAAAGTGAACCCTCTTCGTGGACACATCATTTTGAACCAAAAGCAACAATTTGACAGAGTTTTATGAGGGAAAAAAGCTTCACTGTAGGACCTTACCACGTGTAAATACTAGTTGTCAAAACATAATATTAATAACCAGCATTTATCCCTTTCTCCATCATTTTTCCTGGATGTTGCCCATGCTTCATTAAATAAATATTCTGATCAAACATAAATGGGTTTTAATTTTTTGAAATTTTACCTGGTCCATCACGCCTCTTGACGAAATCATCATAAATATGTTCCCAATGCTCAATTACATAACTCGATGGCACATAAACGGGCCTTACTTTATTGAACATATCAACCTTGAATTCATTCGTTTCATCTGCAATAATTGCAAATGGAATACAGTATGGGAGCTGCAGGACAGGGAAAAAATAAGAGTTAATATTGAATATCATAACGTTAACAATACTCAAATGCATATTTGCTTATCTGAAAGTCTCAAGAGATTTATTTTTGTACACTCACAATGTCTATGGTGCATGGCTTCCCTTCAGAAAATTCTGTCACTGCATTGGTTGTAAGCAACGATTTAATTAAAGCAGGGATCATTTGTTTTTGGTTGAAAATTATATAAATAATTCAGTAAAACCAAGACTCACTCCAGTCCCTCTCATCTCTGTTCACTGATCCAAGAAATCCTCTTAATTGCCATCGAGCCTTTGGAGCGAACTTCGCTTTAATTTTCCCTTTAGCAGAATTGTCTAGGATTTGAAACTATGATAAAACAGAAATTAGAATTACGATGAGTTTAAAAGATAAACGTTCATATTAATAATGCAGAAAAAGTTTCTTACAAAATCGTGTACTGGTAAAGGACGAGGTGAGTTTGCATTCTTCAAGAACTCCACTGCAAATCTCATAACATAGAACCCACAATCCAGCATATTCGGTTGTCGGGGAGCCTGAATCAAATACAAGCGCCATGGTGAATTTAATATAGAGGTCGTTCATGGTAAATTTTGGATTTTTTTAAACTTAAGTAAGCTTAATTGTTTGACTTTGATATTGATTTTATGGTAGATTTTGCTAATATTTTGAAATTTGATGGATATGAATTAGGTCAAATATAGGAATTTTTTGAATTTGCATGAATAAGAGGGAAGTGAAATTATCAAATCTAAATTTAACTTATTTATTAGATAAATGTAATTGTTTGCCTCATGTTAACTGGAGCTATTTTTATCTTAATTGAAAATTCTAAAAATATTTTGAAATTTGATAAACAAAACGAAAGTCAAACATTCATATTCTCAAAATATTCCACCTAATTAAATTCAGTTTATTTAACTGTGTGACTAATGTTCCCTAAAGCTATCAATATCTTAATTTCAATTTCTGAGAAAATTCTAAAATCTAATAAATAAATAAAAGGTCAAACAATTATCCTCCCTTCTATACATTACATTCCTAAATATTCTAAAATCTTTAATCTAATTAAATTCAGTTTATCCATTAGATATCGGAAATGTTATTGTAGAGTTTGTGATAGAGTTGAGCGCAGATTAATACCAAGATTTCATGCCATGCTACGTACTTCTCATCAATGCCGGCCATCCCTGCAACAGCTCTGCAATAGGGTATATACAAAGAATTTTAATAATCTATGAGAATGATTAATAGAGAGAATGAAGGAAATAATAATGGAAATCGAGTTTGAAGTCTTACCTTGCTATGGCATATTCATGACCTTTTCGTATTCCAAGGCCTGGAAGAGAGTTGAAATGCAATATGCATGGGGTTCTCCAAGGGACACCCGGAAGATTTGGATTTCTTGACGGCCCGAGCCCACAAACAATCGCTAAAGTCCAGTGGCTTCTGCAACATAAATTCCTCATCTCATGAAGGCCGAAGATTGATTTTTACGATATAATTCTGAAATTTGGCACTGGAGGGAATACTGTGGTACCTGTATAGCAGAGGAATTATATTGAAATCAACTTCTTTCATCTCGCTGTCCAGTGCATCCTTGAAAATGTAGAAAGGCGTTGCGTCTGTCCAGTCATCGAGGTCGAGTAGATTGAGACTTATCATGTATGCAGAACATCGGTTAACTCGCTGTTGGATTTCGTCGGGAAATAGCTTCAGACGACAACTGTAAAAGAGATAAAAGAGAAGGCAGATTAGTTGTAAAAGAGATAAAAGAGAAGGCAGATTAGTTGTAAAAGAGATAAAAGCGAAGGCAGATGGTAGAGTTCGGAATATTTCAAAATTTTGATATATTTCACCAAAGACATTAAAGTTAACCCACTAACTAATTACTCTACTGCATGTGTAGATCAATAGACATACTAGAGGTAGGAGTCGATATGTTGTGCTGATGCCCAGAAGGGTTTAAGGGCCGCCAGTTCTCGAATATCTTCCTTTGACAGAGCAATTGTGATCTCGCCCACATCCTTTCTGCATTTTCATTTCAAGTATTACACAATATTAGGTTTATTGCACAAGAAAAAAAACATTAGGTTCTAAGTTCTAATTTCATCAGTTTACCTTAATCCCAAATATGCGACGTCATCTTCTTCGCCTGGCAATTCATGAAGCAAACTCTCAAACTTTTCTGTTGCCTCTTCGCCGCGGCCCATGAAAGGACTAGGCGGGTTCCCAGCAAGATATCGAGGACTGAAAATAGCTGAACAATGGCAGAATATATTTTCTCTGCAGAAACTCTTGTATGATTTTATATCATCTTCATCGAACAACTGTTCATCCTCATCTTCAGAAAAATCATTATCACTCAATCTAACTTCGTTACCTGCATCTTCATATCGATTAATTAGATCAAAATAATTATCTGTCTCTGCAATTTTACTCGGTCGTGTGTCATCATCTTCCGAGTATTCACTCTGGAGCTCGTCAAATCGACGTTTTTTAGTTCGAACTTGCTGAGATTCATCGGCCTCCGCAGCTTCATATTGATCTTCATAAACAGAATTAGTATCCCCGTCACTTTTTTCATCTGAATGAGAGGATGAGGAATAAGGAATATCAAGAGAAAAATTTGCAGGCGACCCGCTAAACTCCCTAGGAGACTCGTCCGAAATTTCTGGTACCTCCTCCGAATTTTCTTTCTTCGATTCATTTTCAGACCTATCCATGACCACTTAGGTGAGCTAATGTCTTGTTGCTACTCTGTAATGTAAGCAGCTTTCCTGGTTATTCTGCAAAATAATCCAGAGAGTCAATGGTGATTTTGGGAACAAAGCTCCTGCCACTTTAAATTAATTTAAGCGGAAGCTACGGTGGTTCTACAGTCGCGCCCCGAAGCTATGGTGGTTATTCTTTCAAAAGATACAGTCGCCCCCGTTCGTTAGTAGAAGTGTTAAGTTGCAAAAAATTTGCTTTGACATACTCTTGTGGAGAAGACTGATCAATGTTAAAGTGTTCGTTAGTAGAGTGTTAAGTTGCAAAAAATTTACTTTGACATACCTTCGTGGAGAAGACTTTGATCAATGTTAAAGTAATTTTTTGAATTTTGAGGGACGAGTCAAATAGAAGGGTTGCATTTACAATGGTTGCATTTAGTTAGAGCAGTTGTATATTGGAAGGTTTTAAGGTTTAATTTGTTTTGAATTTGGTAGGGGTTGAATGAATTTTAAATTTTTGGGTGTTGAATTTATATATGTGGTTAAAAATGATTTTAAATAATACAAATTAAGATTTTATTAAAAAAGGATCAAATTTTAAGTTGTGAATTTTAAGTGTTGCATGGTTTGCTCCATAATTTTTGAGGACGCTGAATTTATATAAACCATCAAAAATAATTTTTTTCTTTTTGATTGATAAATGGGTGATTCCTGTCAAACTTAGAACCTGTGACCTTTGCTTATAGAGCGCCTTAACAGCTCGCTCCTTCACCAACTGTTCTAAATCTCTTTGATTACCATAAAAAATAATTTTAAATAATTAAAATCAAACCCAATTTTTTTATCAAATTCTAGTAAAAAAAAATCCAAAACATATAATAATTAAATCAAATTTACTTATATTTATTAAATGTTCTTACCTAAAAGAATAATTTTAACCATGAAAACTTGCATAAACTCAAATACAATATGATTTGGCAGACCGAAAAACTAAAATAAATTAATAAAAAAAAACTAAAATTTAATAGGATTTGGTAAATGAAAAATATAAAATAAAAACAACTGGATTATTTTTCTTTAAAAGTGGCAAAGAAATAAAGTTAAATGATAAATTAACAAAACACATGAATCACATGGAAATAAGAGATCCACTATTGCTAGGGTTTCTCCAACATTGATATTGAGCTTCAATATAATATGTATTCTACACATGGAAATAAGATATCCACTGTTGCTAGGGTTTCTCCCACATTGATATTGAGCATCAATACAATATGTATACTAAAGATTAGGATATTAATGATTAAAAAGTATTAAAATTATTATGAAAAATGTTATAAAAAATAAAAATAAAAATTATAATTAAATTAGGAAAAAATCCTAAGCTTATTGGTAGGTATTTCAAAAAAACTTATAGCTAAATTAAAATCACGGTACGCATTTCAAACAAGATAGACTCAAGGCTGAGGCTAAGGCTAAGGTGCTCCATTTTTGGAATTTGAATTATCTTATTTCATCAAAAGTTACTCTTTCAATCAATATAATTGATGTTTTGAAATTTGAATTCTCTTATTTTATCAAATTCATAAAACTTATTCAATCTCACATATCAATATTAAAATAGAATTGTTTGACTAATGTCAATAAAAAATATTTATATCAACATAAAGCGTAATATATGATATATTTTGCTTATTTATATGTTACATGTTATTGTGGATACTATGTAGAATACTGAAGTTTTATTTTTCTATTTTTCTATATTCAAAATAGTGTGAAAATGGTGACACTATGAGATATATTTAGATTTTGGTATTCAATAATAAAATCTTATTTCTTAAAAAAATATTTTATTAGAAATAACATATTGATTATAGTTAATGTGAAGTAAAATATTATAATGCAAAAAATATAAATGAGTTATTTATAATTTTATAGAAAATTTAATTTTAATTTTTAAAAATTTACTTTCAATAGTAGAAATGTTAGATTGGTTAAAAATGATATTTAAAAAAATTTCATGGTAAAATTCACTCATGAAATTATATAAATATATCAAAAATTCCAATAGAAATAGTGGAAAGATTAAATATTTAAGTCATTACACTTAAATGAATAGTGTTGATTTTGTTAAAAAAATTTAAAGGCCATTAGGTATATTTAAATGCGTCATGATGAAGGAACACGTGATGGTTGTTGGATTAGTTTAAAATATATATTTTAGGGATACCAAATGACTACTTTATTTTTTAACTTATGGATTCAAATGATTGAAATCAATTTGAGTAGTGAATTTAATTCAAGGATGGTTCACATGTACTAATAAGTTTGGATGCGTTCTATATATAATTATTTATTTTTAAAATATTTGTTTAATTAAAAGTATTAATTAAGCTATATATTTAAAGTACAGATTTTTAAATAAAAAATATTATTTTGAAAAGTACATATTTTCTTTCCATTATTAATTTAAAATTTGGAATCAGAATGTGTTTTAAGTAGATTTTTTTGGAGTATTTTAATTAATGGGTTAATATATCTATGTTATATGTGATATAATTGGATGGTATATGTGATATAAGTGTGTTTCTTAGATGGAAAAATAAATTTGTTTTGCTACAATAAATACTAATGTAATTTTTAAGTCATGATTAATGGTTATAAATGTAAGTAATACAATCTCCTACACTTTAATCTCATGCTTTTTTTAGTTTGCAAATGCTTTCAATTTCTTTTAAAATTTTAAGTTACCTTAAATATTTGAATCTCAATATGTGCTTCAATTTCAAAATATTGAATGAAACATTTACAAATATCCATTCTCTTGAATATTTAATTCTTTCTTGTGGGGAAATGTTTTCTTGGCAAGTTGCACATCAAGAGTCCCTGGAAGAATTATATATGTTCCCTATAGATTTAGAAGAATTGCTTCAGGATATCGGAAACCTCAATAGTCTAGAAGTATTTAAGGTGGGAAGGGATTCCTTGAAAGAACTATTATTTTCACTAGGTCGCATGAGGCACTTGAAGCACTTGCAGCTCATTTATTGTGAAGAATTGAAATCTTTTCGTGCTTCCTCAGGACTATTGACTCAACTATCAGATTTGTTCATAGAAAGACGTGGAATAGAGTCCTTACCGGTAGAAGTGGTGAAGTTGAACACCATGGTAAAGTTAATAATAAAAGGTTGTTTGATTTGGGAGCTACCAAGTGGGTAGAAAGAGGAAGTGGCGCCATTGAGTTGTTCCGACTCGAATTATTAGAGTTAGATTACACAAAAATATTGGAGATATCATTTGTTTAGTGTGTTTTTTCCAGCCTTAAACATCTATGTATCATAGGTTGCAATGATTTGGTGGAGGTTGGAGCACTACCGCAGACACTCATAAAGATTTCTTTGTGTCTTTGTAATAATTTGAGGAAAGTGGGAGGCCTTTATAATCTTACAAACCTTTACAAACTAGAAATCATGAGGTGTAAAGAGGCGGACGAGTTGTTGTGTCTTGAAAAGTTGACGTCTTTGAAGAGGTTCAAGGTTGTTGGGTGTTGTAAGTTAAAATTAATAGGGGGTTGGGGAAGCTGACATAGATTCAACAAGTTTTCGTGGCTTTATGCGATGCACTAGAAGAGATTACAAGTGTTGAGGATTGGCTCCGTGCTGATACATTAGCAAAGTGTGGAGAGAAGTACAGGAGCATTTGCACCAATGATATAGAGAATTAGTGGAGACCACCAATTATTTCCTAGTTGAAGTGAATGGAATGGTTCATTTATTTTTTTATCAACTTCCAACTGACATCGCAAGTCATCCAATGTCATCTAAATCTGTACAATGAATGCCGATGAATTTGTACAATTTCCAGATGAAAAACTCCACAATAGAACGCCTTCAGCATAATTAATTGAGAAAGAAAAGCATTATTCCCATCATCTTGTTTTTATTAATTATGTATAATTTGATGATGAGTATTAATGTCAAAATTCTCTAAACCATGTAAATATTATATCATTTTTAGGATGTGGAAATGTCACTAGGCTAGAGAAGGATAATGAATCAGGATGTAATTGAGAGCCATTACAATCATATGTAAGTATCATTAGAGAAGGTATGTAGTTACATTAATGTTTAATATCTTCAAAATTCAATGTTTTGAAATTGTATGTAGTTAATATTTGTATTTTTTTAAAACTTAATAAAAAAATGTATATGCAAGAATTTTGTTTGTCATAATTGTATTGAAAAATGATTAAAAACAAGTGCACTATTATTTAATCCAATGCATTTTGATGAGTAGAATATGCTTTAATGAATTCAATCTCTTCAAAATTTACATATTAAATTAGTTCAAAGACATTATTGAAACATTTCATTAAATAAGTCAAAAAAATTCAAAGACCATGTTTTTTTTTTTAAATATAGATAAGGTACTACATATATCTTTTTTCCCAAGGAAAGAAAACATACTTCCTATTTTAGTTGAAAATGAAGTACATTAATTCGGGGCATTGTTCTTAAATCAAGATCCAATAGGTAGTGTATCCATTATTACATCGAAAATGGATTATGTTAGAAGAATTGAACAAAGAACGAAAGAGAAGAGTATAAAATCACTCATTAAATTTCCAAAAAAGTTACATTTTCTTCCAGAGATTATTTGTCTAGAAACAAATTCTTTAATTACCAACTTCTTGACTTTCAATTGCAAAGCATCCTTAGAAAGAGAGTAAGTAACATGGTTGACTTCTTAAAAAATGCAGGTAAAATTGATTTACTGAAATTGGTTTAATACCAGTTTTAGTTGGTAAGAATTTTACGAAAGTCTCAAGTTTGTCACCTTGATTTGATTTTCCATCCATTTGACTGCAAGCTTCAAGTCTCCACGAACATGCAAGCCTAGATTTTTTTTTTCTTCATGGACATTTAAGGAGACAAAATAGATCTTTAAGCTCCCCTGATTGTTTGGTCCTTGTCCTAAGTTTTCTTTTCCTATCTAAAACAAGAAAAACAAAGCCCAAACCACATATGTAGGTGCCACCAAAATAACACAAAGAAATATTCTCATTAATTCTTTCCATAATTAACTCACGAGGACTTTTCAAGGGTTGTGAGGATTTGTATCTGCTAAGAAAGTCCATTGATTGGTGTGATACATTGAATGGAATATATTTTATTTCATAAATGATAGACATTATAAGCCAATTAGAGCCTTCAAGCAGCCAAAATAGGTAAAAATCCGCATTAAATTAGTTGTCTTTTAATAAATAACTCATGAAAATATTCATCCAAGCAACGATTATCCCATAAATTATCCATGTTTAGCTGGATTGATAATTCACACCATACCTATTAAATACAAGAGGAATCCATAAATAAATGACGATTATTTTTATCACTTCTCATGTAGAGATAGTAAATACTTAGTCCCATATTGCCATGTAATTGTAATCAAAATCAAGAACTTTCATGTAAGAACAATCTAGAAAAAAAATGTCTTTTAGTGAATCTTTTACCTTCCACAACTCGAGAGAGTAGGGTTTTCCGTGATAGTAGTCCCTTAAAGATTTATATCTATGAATATGAGGAGTCCAGGGGGAGGGCCAATAAACTCTCCTTGAAA
Source organism: Pinus taeda (assembly GCA_000404065.3). Classification (NCBI taxonomy): domain Eukaryota; kingdom Viridiplantae; phylum Streptophyta; class Pinopsida; order Pinales; family Pinaceae; genus Pinus; species Pinus taeda. The sequence goes on from APFE030179126.1 coordinate 22,143, forward strand.
AGGTTAATTGAGATGGATTATTTAGTTGTCGCTTTTATTTAGGAATCAATGGGGCCCAATATCCCCAATAGTGTAGAGTTGAAAAAAAAAATCCCAAAGTTGGGACTCTCTTAATTAGACTTTAATGAGATCTAACAATAGAGATTTACCATCATAAAGTATGGTAAATTTACAAGTTAAACATCTCAATGATAAAGTGAGGTAAATCTCTATTCTTAAAAATATTAGAAGAATTGAACCAAGAAACAAAATAGAAGAGTAGAAAATGTCTCATTAAATTTCCAAAAAAGTTACATTTTCTTCTAGAGATTATTTGTGTAGAAACAAATTCCTTAATTACCAACTTCTTGACTTCCAATTGCAAAGCATCCTTAGAAAGAGAGTAAGTAACATGGTTAAATTCTTAAAAAATGTGGGTAAAATTGAATTATTGAAACTAGTTTAATACCAATTTTAGTTGGTGAGAATTTTACAAAAGTCTCAAGTTTGTCACCTTGATTTGATTTACCATCCATTCGATAGTGAGCTTCAAGTCTCCAAGAACATGCAAGCCTAGATTTTTTTTTTCTTCACGGAAATTTAAGGAGACAAAATAGATCTTTAAACTCCCCTGATTGTTTGGTCCTTGTCCTAACTTTTCTTTTCCTATCTGAAACAAGAAAAACAAAGCCCAAACCACAGGTGCCACCAAATTAACACCAAGAAATATTCTCATTAATGCTTGCCATATTTAACTCACGAGGATATTTCAAGGGTTGTGAGGATTTGTATATGTTAAGAAAGTCCATTGATTGGTGTGATACTTTGAATGGAATATATTTTATCTCATAAAAGATAGACATTATAAGCCAATTAGAGTCTTCAAGCAACCAAAATAGGTAAAAATCCACATGAAATTAGATTCCTTTTAACAAAGAACTCATGAAAATATTCATCCAAGCAGCGATTATGCCATAAATTATCCATGTTTAGCTGGATTGACCTATTAAATAAAAGAGAAATCCATAAATAAATGACAATTATTTTTGTCACTTTCCTTGTAGAGATAGTAAATACTTAGTCCCATACTGCCTTGTAATTGTAACCCACTTCAAGAACTTTCATGTAAGAACAATTTAGGAAAAAAAATGTCTTTTAGTGGATCTTTTACCTTCCACAACTCAAGAGAGTAGGATTTTCCCTGATAGTAGTCTCTTAAAGATTTATATATGTAAATATGAGGGGTCTAGGGGGAAGGTGAATAAACTCTCCTTGAAAAGATTAATTGAGACGGATTATTTAGTTGTTGTTTTTATTTAGGAATCAATGGACCCCAATATCCCCAATATTGTGGAGATGAAAAAAAATTCCCAAAATGGGGACTCTCTTAATTGGACTTTAATGAGATCTTAAAAGAATCGCGACCAAATACTCATTGAAATTCCTCTTAAAAATAGTTATTTTGTTCTTTCTGAGCTATGTATTGAAGTATTCAACCAATAGATAGATATATCCTTAAATTTTGCTTAATCAATATGTGCTATATAAAAACATGGAAGGTAGGTTCTTGGGATAAGATTTTTGGTTAAGTGGTTTTCAATCTTAAAATTATTTTCTTTGTACTTAAACCTAACTCTTACTAGAGAGGAAATATGGCTAACTACTTTAATAATATCTTTGAAATGGAAAGTTGGGATGACGTAAAGGCTATACAACTCAACCCTACTTGGAGAAATAACAAGATAGGCTCACGTGGGATTCCAAACAAGGTAGGCTCACGTGGGATTCCAAACACTTATATAAATTAGAAATGGAAGATAATTCCAATACAAATTAATCATTAATATAAAAGTCACGAAAAAATTATTAATAATTAATAATGTTTCATTTCAAAAATACATATAGACTTAAAACTTTGTAAAATGAACATCGAGAGTTCTAACACTAATGTTTTTCATTTCTTATATTTTGAAATTATAATATGAAAAA
>APFE030179126.1:24894-50654 GCA_000404065.3 Pinus taeda
GAATTATTATTATTATTTCTTTTTATTTTTTTAAAAGGAACACATAGAGAGTTTTTATATTAAAATAAAATCTCAGAATCAGGTCCAAAACCTATACAAAATGTAATTAGTTCTAGGCCTTGACTAACCATGGCCAAAAATCAAACTTCTTATATTTGTATCGGATTTTAACTTTATATCTAATAATGATTTTGTTATGAACCCTATAAAATACCCCTAACAAAAGCACATATATGCAGTATAAAAACAAGATCAAAGAGGTAGAGCCACATAATTAGGGAGTTGAAACTCCACCTTCCATATTTCATTCCATGCCTTGACTACATCCTCCTCTACTTGATTTCCCAGCTCTAATGTGTGTCGCACTCACTTCCTCAAGTGTTTCGCATTGGGTTCCAAATTATCCTGAAATCTGATGCCCACCTTCCATTTCTTATTTTCCAAACTTTTAAGCCACATTTTCATCTCGCCATATCATTTTGCAACTTGAGCTTCATGTTTTCAAAATTTAGTTGCAAGATCTCATAATTATTTCCCAATGACACCATGTGATCTTGGGTTCCCTGTTCATTTAACACACTCCTCTAGTCTCGAAGCTTCATTGCGTTAAATACTTACTCCACAAAAATGACCAACCCCTCCAACAGATCATTCATGTGAGCTTGAGCCTCCTCAATAGATTTATATTGTGGGAAATTCTCTTCCATAGTGAAATCCCAAGGATCTAAGCTATGAATAGAGCTCCAAACTACAATCTCAATTCTCTCCACAATATCTAGTGTTTCCATGCCACTTTCCATCCCATTTTCCTCCATATTATAAATGTAGAGAACAACCTCTACCACTACTTTTGAGGCCATGGGAATTAGGAATTAATCCATATCTCCTTCAAATCCATGGCATCTTCTTGGTCAATCCTATTTAACTCACCACATGAAAAAATCTAGATATGGGGAAGGATTTTGAATGAATTATCTCTACATCATAAGAGAAACCTTCATTGTCCTTTAATTGTCCCTTTTTCCAACTCTCACTCATATTTCTCTGTCGAGTCCTAGTTCCTCGAACTAGAACCCAAGGTCCTGCCATTCCTGATATATTAATGGTCATCAGCTTACCAGGAGTGCTTTATTGGAATTATCCATCATCGATGCTTCGAGCCAAACCATCAACATCCTTATCGATGAGGGTGATGGCCACAAAACAATCTAATGCTTATATTTATGGAAATTAAAAATGAAAAGTAAATTCATTCCTTATTTCCAAAATTTCTTGTCTTAACAAAAATCCTCAATTTGCCTCTACGTTGGCCAAATAGTTCATATGCCAATATACATGAAAGAAGTAAATCACCTCAAACTATTGAATCTTAAGATTGATGGGCTTGATAATTGACGAGAGGTTTGTGGATATGGACTCCCTATCCTTTCTTACCTACCTGACCACCAACATTGAGTCTCTAATTATTGTAATCTTTTGTATTTTTTATGTTATGGGTAGCTCGAGACCTTTCTAAAGACCCAAATATTCTTCTTGGTTGTTTATTTCAACATTGAGACCCCATCCAAATTGAATATCCATTTGTTCATTGGGGTAAAGAATAACCCCTTCCACTCCAATGAACCCTGGGATTATTATTATTATTAAAATAAATTTCTAAATTAAAAAGTGGCCTTATTAGTGTATTTTTTTTTCCTTCTTAGATTTAAAATGATTACACCATTTTGTAACAATGACTTTCAATTTTGTGTAACCATGACTTATAATTTTTTAGTAACATATTAAAATGAATTATGAAATTGAAAAGTGATTATATTGGTAGTACCCATTTTTCTTTTTGAAGTTTATAAGTTATTTAAAACCATTTTCTTAACAATTAATATTATTCTTACCTTTTTTCTTAAAAGTAAATATTTTATATTCCTTTGAATCACATGTATACATTCATGTCTTAGAAGTATGCTTTAGTTTTCCATTGGGGAAACCAAATTAGATATAGAACTTCAATTGTTTCATAATCCCAAAAGAGATAGGACCAATCAAAGTCCTAAAAAAATAAATACTCTAACTAGCTAATGGGCCTCTAGGGCCATTATTAAGCAAAAATATATAGAATTGAAAGATAGAAATAGTAAAAATATGATAATTGAAATAAATTCAACTAAATTTATCCAAATTGATTGTTTCAACAAATATGAGCTCCTTGATGCTACCTAAGGAGTAGCCAAGAATAGGTGGGATTCCCATGTGCTTCCCAATATTTCCAAGCCTTTGATTGATTGATATCATGTGCATTTCCATCTGATTCAAGGTCAAGAGGATGTCCTCCTTGATTTCATTCCTATCAAAAATATCTCTTCCGAGAAGAAAAATTTTAAGTGTTAATACATTTCTACAATGTACATGTACTAGTTTTAGTTACCTCTAAAATTCCCTACATCTGGAACCTAATCTGCCACCTTTGCCATAACTTGTATGTCAGTGAAAGTGCGCCTTTCATCTATTAGTTCCTACTCTACTTGAGTAATTTTCTCTAAACCTCTTCAACCCTTTTTTGGAAAATTGTCCCTACTTTATTAAAAACTCCACCAATTTTACTCTAAAAAATAACCACTTTGTCGTTGATATCATAGTGAGTCTTGTTGTTATCTTCTTATTTACTAATATTCCTTTCTATGAGGCCCTTAACATCTTATCCAATATTGTATACTCTAAAATTCTTAATCTCATCAATATTTTCCTCTCCTCTACCTTCTTTACTTTTAAAGGTATTTCTATGAACAAACTGAAGGTACAACTAAGGGTTCCTCATTATCCCATGTCATAGCTAACATCTACATGGACGACTTTGAAGAATTATCTCTAAAAAATTCTCATTTTAAACCCAAATGTGGATACCATTATTTTGATGATACATTTTTTATTATCCCACACGGTTGGATTTCCCTTACTACCTTCCTTAACCATCTCAACAACATTTTTCCCCACATATAATGTACCATGGAAAATATTGAGTGGCAATTCCCTGCCCTTCCTTGATGTCCTTATCTCCCATCAATATAACGATATCCTTACCCACTAGGTTTATAAAAAAAAGACCCATATTCAAAATTATATTCATTTTCATTCCCATCATCATCCTGTGCAAAAAAAAAAAAAAAAATGTCCTCAACACCCCAGTCACTAGATCATTTCGAATCTATGTCCCTAGGCCATTACTCAGGAGAAATCCGACCTTTCTATTAAATCGTTTAGAACCAATGGTTACTCATCCTAAAAAATTCATAAATCCTTAAGCCTAAATAATAATTGCCAAGCCATGTCCTCAATCTCTTCTCCCCCTCCCCTTCGCATAGCTTGCATCTATTTATCCTACATACATGGTACTCTTGGTTGGTCTCCAAAATTCTTGCTAAAAATAATATCAAAACCTTATTTAAACCCTTATGAACCTCTTCAGACCTGTTAAATATAGATTTTCTCTGATGCTTGGTTGAGGATTTTATCAAATCCATTGCTCCTGTGTAAAGCCCTATATTAGCCAAATAGGCAAATCCCTCTAATCCCACCTCAAAGAGCATGTCACTAACACAAACTATAATTACATTTCCAAATGAAATGTAATTGAGAATTCGTATAAACCCAACCACCTCATTTGATTTGGTGATACTAAATCATAACTATTGAATCTTTATATTCTACTTGGAACATCTAAGAAGCTATTGAAATTCAAAAATTCCCAAACAATTTCAATTGTGAAGATGGGTATATACTCATACATTCTTGGAAACCTATCATTCATCACCTTAGCCATTAATTTTTATCCTTTTGTTTCTCCATGTAGCTCTTCTTAACCTCTCCCCTTGTTGATTCCTTCCTTTTATTTTCCTCCTCCCCCCTCAGTGTGCTTCTTTCAACCTTCTTCACCCTATCATTTCTAGATTTACTCCTCTCCCCTAACATTTTAGATATTTCCCTTGCCTCTATTCCAGGATTTATCCCATTTTATGTCCACCCCAACCACAACCTTCCTACCCCCACTTTTATCCGTTCATCCTTAATTTATGACCTTTATCATATTAAAAGATGTAGAGCCACATAATTAGGGAGTTGAAGCTCCATCTTCCATATTTTTTTCCATGCCTTGACTTCATCTGCCTCTACTCTATTTCCTAGCTCCAGTGTGTATCGCACTCACTTCCCCAAGTGTCTCGCATTGGGTTCCAAATCATCCTGAAATCCCATGCCCACCTTCCATTTCTCATTTTCCAAAATTTCAAGCCACATTTTCATCTCAACCATATCGTTTTGAAACCTGAGCTTCGTGTTTTCAAAATTTAGTGCAAGATGTCATAATTATTTCCCAACAACACCATGTGATGTTGGGTTCCCAGTTCATATAACACGCTCCTCTAGTCTCGAAGCTTCATTGTGTTGAATATTTACTCCACAAAAATGGCTAGCCTCTCCAACAGATCATTCATGTGAGCTTGAGCCTCCTCAATAGATTGATATTGCAAGAAATTCTCTTCCAAAGTGAAATCGCAAGGATCTAAGCTATGAATAGAGCTCCAAACTACAATCTCAATTCTCTCCACAATATCTAGCGTTTGCATGCCACTTTCCATCCCATTTTCCTCCAACCTATAAACATAGATAACAACCTCTACCACTGATTTTGAGGCCATGGTAATTAGCCATTAATTCACATCTCCTTCAAATCCATGGCATCTTCCTCATTGATCCTCTTTAACCTACCACATGAAAAATTTTAGATATAGAGAAGGATGTCGAACGAATTAACTCTACATCATAAGAGAAACCTTCATTGTCCTTTAATTTTCCCTTTTCCAACTCCCACTTATCTTGCTTTGTCGGATCCTAGTTCCTCCACCTAAAACCAAAGGTCTTGTCATTCCTGATATATTAATGGTCACCAGCTTATCAGGAGTGCATTACTAGAATTATTCATCATCGACACTTCAATCCAAACCATAAAGATCCTTATCAATGAGGGTGATGGACACAAAACGCTCTAATGTGTATATTCATGGAAATGAAAACTTAATAGTAAATTCATTCCTTATTTCAAAACTTTCTTGTTTTAATAAAGCTCCTCAATTTTCCTGTGCATTGGCCAAATAGTTCATATGCCAATATACATGAAAGAAGTCAGTTGCCTCAAACTATTGAATATTACAATTGATAGGCTTGAGAATTGACAAGAGGTTTGTGGAGATGGACTCTCTATCCTTTCTTACCTTACTGACCACCAATGTTGAGTCTCTAATGACTATAATCTTTTGTATTTTTTATGCAATGGCTAGCTTGAGACCTTGCTAAAGAGCCAAATATTCTACGTAGTTGTTTGTTTCAAGATTGAGACCCCATGCAAATTGAATCTCCATTTTTTCATTAGGGCGAAGGATAACTGATCCCACTCTTATTGACCCTGGGATTATTATTATTGCTATTAAGATAAATTTCTAAATTAAAAAGTATCCTTATTAGTGTATGTTCTTTTCCATCTTAGATTTAAAATGATTACAACTTTTTGTAAGCATGATTTGTAAATTTTTGTAACCATGACTTATAATTTTTTAGTAAAATATTAAAATCAATTCTCAAATTGAAAAGTGATTATATTGGTAGTACCCATTTTTATTTTTGAAGTTTATAAGTTATTTAAAACCATGGTCTTAACAATTAATATTATTCTTATCTTTTTTTCTTTAAAGTAAATATTTTATATTCCTTTGAATCACAAGTATGGCTTCATGTCTTAGAAGTATGCCTTAGTTTTCCATTGGGGAAACCAAACCAGATATAGAACTTTAGTTGTTTCATAATCCCAAAAGAGATAGGACCAATCAAAGTCCTGAAAAAATAAATATTATGACTAGATAATGGGCCTCTATGGCCATTCTTAAGCAAAACGATATAGAAATGAAAGATACAAATAGTAAAAATGCAATAATTGAAATAAATTCAACTAAATTTATCCAAATGGATTTCTCAATATGAGCTCCTTGTTGCTACCTAGGGAGTAGCCAAGATCAGGTGGGATTTCCATGTGCTTCTCAAGATTTCCAAGTCGTTGATTGATTGATATTGTGTGCATTTCCATCTGATTCAGGGTTAATAGAATGTCCTCCTTAATTTCATTCCTATCAAAAATATCTCTTCCGAGAAGAAAAAAATTTAATTGTTAATAAATTTCTACAATATATATGTACTAGTTGTAGTTACCTCTAGAATTCCTTGCATCTAGAACCTAATCCGCCACCTTTACCATAACTTGTATGTTAGTGAATGTGTGCCTTCCATCTATTAGTTCCTACTCTACTTGAGTAATTTTCTCTAAACCTCTTCAACCTTTGTTGGAAAATTCCCCCTCCTTTATTAAATGCTCCACTGATTTTATTCTGAAGAATCTCCACTTTGTCTTTGATTACATCATGGTGAGTCTTGATGTTATTTTCTTATTTACTAATACTCCTTTCAAGCAGGCCCTTAACATCTTATCCAATATTGTAGATTCTAAAATTGTTAATCTCATCAATATTTTCCTCTCCTCTACCTTCTTTACTTTTAAAGTTATATTCTATGAACAAATTGAAGGTAAAACCATGGGTTCCTCCTTATCCCATGTCATAGATAACATCTACATGGAGCACTTTGAAAAATTATCTCTGAAAAATTCTCCTTTTAAACCCAAATGCGGGTACCATTATTTTGATGCCACATTTTTTATTTTCCCACATGGTTGGATTTCCCTTACTACCTACCTTATCTGTCTCAACAACATTTTTCCCCCTATATAATGTACCATGGAAAATCCTAAGTGGCGATTCCCTCCCCTTCCTTGACGTCCTTATCTCCCATCAATATAATGATACCCTGACCCACTAGATTTATCAAAAAAAGACCCATATTAATAATACCTTCATGTTCATTCCCACCATCATCTTGTGAAAAAATTTTGTTGTCCTCAACACCCTAGTCACTAGATCGTTTCGAATCTATGTCCCTAGTTCATTTCTCAGGAGAAATCCCACCTTTCTATTAAATCCTTTATAACCAGTGGTTACTCTTCCTCACAAATTCATAAATCCTTAAGTCTAAATAATAATTCCCAATCCATGTCGTTAATGCCTTCTCCCCCCTCCCCTTCCTGTAGCCCGCATCTCTTTATCGTACATACATGGTGCTATCGGTCGGTCTCCAAAATTATTTCTAAAAACAATATCAAAACCTTATTTAAACCCTTACAAACCTCTTCAAACCTGTTAAATATAGATTTTATCTTATGCTTGGTTGAGGATTTTATCGGATCCCTTGCTGATGTGGAAATTCTTATATTGGCCAAATAGGCATATCCCTCCAATCCCACCTGAAAGAGAATGTCACTGACACAAACTATAATTACATTTCCAAATCAACTGCCATTAACAATTCGTATAAACCCAACCACCTCATTTGATTTGGTGATACTAATATCATAGATTTTGAATCTTTTTATCCTACTTGGATCATCTAAAAAGCTATGGAAATTCAAAAACTCCCAAACAATTTCAATTGTGAAGATGGGTATATACTCATCCATTCTTGGAAACCTATAAATCATCACCTTAGCCATTAATTTTTTTTCCTTTTGTTTCTCCATATAGCTCTTCTTAATCTCTCCTCTTTCCGGTTCCTTTCTTTGATATTCCTCATCTCCCACGCCCGCGTGCTTCTTTCAACCTCCTTCACCTTATCATTTCTATATTTACACCTCTCCCCTAACTTTTTAGATATTTCCCTTGCATCTCTTCCATTATTTATCCTTTTTTTTTTCCACCCCAACCACAACCCTCCTGCCACCACTTTTATTCGTTCGCTCTTAATTTATGACCTTTAACATATTAAAAGAGGTAGATCCACATAATTAGGGAGTTAAAGCTCCACCTTCGATATTTCATTCCATGCCTTAACTTCATTATCCTCTACTTTATTTCCCAACTCCAACGTGTGTCACACTCACTTCCCTAAGTGTCCCGCATTGGGTTCCAAATCATCCTGAAATCCCATGCCCACCTTCCATTTCTCGTTTTCCAAATTTTTAAGCCAGTTTTTCATCTTGACCATATTGTTTTGCAACCTGAGCTTCGTGTTTTCAAATTTTAGTTGCAAGATATTATAATTATTTTCCAACGACACCATGTGATCTTGGGTTCCCAGTTCATTTAACACATTCCTCTAGTATCGAAGCTTCATTGCATTGAATATTTACTCCACAAAAATGGATAGCCTCTCCAACAAATCATTCATGCAAGCTTCAGCCTCCTCAATAGATTGATATTGCTGGAAATTCTCTTCCATAGTGAAATCCCAAGGATCTAAGCTATGAATAGAGCTTCAAACTATAATCTCAATTCTCTCCACAAAATCTAGTGTTTGCATGACACTTTCCATCCTATTTTCCTCCAACTTATAAATGTAGAGAACAACCTCTACCACTACTTTTGAGGCCATGGTAATTAGGCACTAATTCCCATCTCCTTCAAATCCATGGCATCTTTCTGGTTGATCCTCTTTAACTTACCACATGAAAAAATATAGATATGGAGAAGGAGGTCGAACGAATTATCTCTACATCATAAGAGAAACCTTCATTCTCCTTTAATTGTCCCTTTTTCCAACTCCCACTTACCTTGGTCTGTCACGTCCTAGTTCATCCACCTCCAACTCAAGGTATTGTAATTCCTGATATGTTAATGGTCACCTGCTTACCAAGAGTGCATTACTAGAATTATCCATCATTGGTGCTTCGATCCAAAGCATCAACATCCTTATTGATGAGGGTAATGGCCACAAAACACTCTAATGGTTATATTCATGGAATTGAAAAATTAATAGTAAATCCATTCCTTATTTCCAAACTTTCTTGTTTTAACAAAGCTCCTCAATTTTCCTCTGCATTGGCCAAATAGTTCATATGCCAATATACATGAAAGAAGTCAATCGCCTCAAACTATTGAATCTTAAGATTCATAGGCTTGAGAATTGATGAGAGGCTTATGGAGATGGACTCCCTATCCTTTCCTGCATGCCTGCCCACCAACGTTGAGTCTCTAATGACTGTAACCTTTTGAATTTTTTACACAATGGCTAGCTCGAGTCCTTGATAAAGAGCCAAATATTCTACTTGGTTGTTTAATTCAACGTTGAGACCCCATGCAAATTGAATCTCCATTTTTTGTAAGGGTGAAGGATAACCCCTCCCACTCCTGTTGACCCTGGGATTATTATTATTATTATTAAAATAAATTTATAAATTAAAAAGTAGCCTTATTAGTGTATGTGTTTTTCCTTCTTAGATTTAAAATGATTACAACTTTTTGTAACAATGACTTGTAATTTTGTGTAACCATGACTTAAAATTTGCTAGTAACATATTAAAATCAATTCTTAAATTGAAAATTTATCATATTGGTAGTACCCATTTTTCTTTTTGAATTTTATAGGTTATTTAAAACCATGGTCTTAACAATTAATATTATCCTTATCTTTTTTTATTTAAATTAAATATTTTCTATTCCTTTGAATCACAGGTATGCATTCATGTCTTATAGGTATGATTTAGTTTTCCATTGGGGAAACCAAACTAGATATAGAACTTTAGTTGTTTCATAATCCCAAAAGAGATAGGACCAATAAAAGTCCTGAACAAATAAATACTATGTCTAACTAATGGGCCTCTAGGGCCATTCTTAAGCAAAAAGATATAGAATTGAAAGATAGAAATAGTAAAAATACGATAATTGAAATAAATTCAACTAAAATTATCCAAATCGAATGTTTCAACCAATATGAGCTCATTTTTGCAACCTAGGGAGTAGCCAAGATCAGGTGGGATTCCCATGTGCTTCTGAAGATTTCCAAGTCTTTGATTGATTGATATTGTGTGCATTTCCATCTGATTCAAGGTCAAGAGGATGTCCTCCTTGATTTCATTCCTATAAAAAATATCTCTTCCGAGAAGAAAAATTTAAGTGTTAATAAATTTCTATAATGTACATGTACTAGTTGTAGTTACCTCTAGAATTCCCTGCATCTGGATCCTAATATGCCACCTCTTCCATAACTTGCATGTTAGTGAAAGTGTGCCTTTAATATATTAGTTCCTACTTTGCTTGAGTAATTTTCTATAAACCTCTTCAACCCTTTGTTGGAAAATTCCTCCTCCTTTATTAAAAACGCCACCAATTTTATTCTAAAAAATTTCCACTTTGTCTTTGATTATATCATGGCGAGTCTTGATTTTATTTTCTTATTTACTAATATTCCTTTCTATGAGGCCCTTAACATCTTATCCAATCTTGTATACTTTAAAATTCTTAATCTCATCAATATTTTCCTCTCCTCTACCTTCTTTACTTTAAAGGTATCTTCTATGAACAAACTGAAGGTACAACCATGGGTTCCTCCTTATCCTAGGTCATAGCTAACATCTATGTGGAACACTTTGAAGAATTATCTATAAACAATTCTCCTTCTAAGCCCAAATGTGGGTACCATTATTTGATGATACATTTTTATTTTCCCAAATGGTTGGATTTCCCTTACTACCTTCCTTAACGATCTCAACAACATTTTCCCCCACATATAATGTACCACGGAAAATCCTAAGAGGTAATTCCCTCCCTTTCCTTGGCATCCTTATCTCCCATCAATATAACAGTACCCTTACCCACTAGCTTTATCAAAAAAGACCCATTTTGAAAATTACCTTCATGTACATTCCAACCATCATCCTGTGCAAAAAAAATATTGTACTCAACACCCTAGTCACTAGATCATTTCGAATCTATATCCCTTGTTCATTACTCAGGATAAATACCACCTTTATATTAAATCCTTTAGAACCAATGGTTACTCATCCTCACAAATTCATAAACCCTTAAGTCTAAATATTAATTCCCAAGCCATGCCCTCAATCTCATCTCCCCCCTCCACTTGTCATAGGCTGCAACTATTTATACTACATACATGGTACTATTGGTCGGTATCCAAAATTATTGCTAAAAGCACTATCAAAACCTTATTTAAACCCTTAAGAACCTCCTTAGACCGGTTAAATATTTATTTTCTCTGATGCTTGGCTGTGGATTTTATCGGATCCCTTGCTCATGTGGAAAGTCCTATATTGGCAAAATAGACATATCCCTCCAATCCCACCTCAAAGAGCATGTCACTAACACAAAATATAATTACATTTCCAAATCAACCACCATTGAGAATTCGTATAAACCTAGCCACCTCATTTGATTTGGTGATACTAAAAATCATAGATATTGAATCTTTTTATTCTACTTGGATCATCTAAGAAGTTATTGAAATTCAAAAATGCCCAAACAATTTCAATTGTGAATATGGGTATATACTCATCCATTCTTGGAAACCTATCATTCATCACCTTAGCCATTAGTTTCTTTTCCTTTTGTTTCTCCCTGTGGCTCTTCTTAATCTCTCCCCTCATCGGTTCCTTCCTTTGATCTTCCTCATCCCCCCCCCACCCAGCATGCTTCTTTCAACCTCCTTCACCCTATTGTTTCTAGATTTACTCCTCTCCCCCAACTTTTTAGATATTTCCCTTGCTTCTCTTCCAGGATTTATCTTTTTTTTTTTTTATTTCCACCCCAACCACAACCCTCTTACGCCTGTTTTTATTCATGCCTCCTTAATTTCTGACCTTTATCATCTTAAAAGAAGTAGAGCCACATAATTAAGGAGTTGAAGCTCCACTTTCCATACTGATTTCCATGCCTTAACTTCATCCTCCTCTACTCTCTTCCCCAACTCTAGTGTGTGTCACACTCACTTCCCTATGTGTCTCGCATTGGGTTCCAAATCACGAAATCCCATGCCCACCTTCTATTTCTCATTTTCCAAAATTTTAAGCCATATTTTCATCTCAACCATATCGTTTTGATACGTGAGCTTCATGTTATAAAAATTTAGTTGCAAGATATCATAATTATTTCCTAATGACACCATGTGATCTTGGGATTCCAGTTCATTTAGCACATTCCTCTAGTCTCGAAGCTTCATTGTGTTGAATATTTACTCCACCAAAATGGCCAGCCTCTCCAATAGATGGAACTTCAACCTCCTCAATAGATTGATATTGCAAGAAATTGTCTTCCATAGTGAAATTCCAAGGATCTAAGCTATGAATAGAGCTCCAAACTACAATCTCAATTCTCTCCACAATATCTAGTGTTTGCATGCCACTTTCCATCCTATTTTCCTCCAACTTATAAATGTAGATAACAACCTCTACCACTACTTTTGAGGCCATGGTAATTAGCCATTAATTCCCATCTCCTTCAAATCCATGGCATCTTCCTCATTGATCCTCTTTAACACACCACATGAAAAAATCTAGATATAGAGAAGGATGTCGAACAAATTATTTCTACATCATAAGAGAAACCTTCATTGTCCTTTAATTGTCCCTTTTTCCAACTCCCACTCATCTTGCTTTGTCGGGTCCTAGTTCCTCCACCTAAAACCCAAGGCCTTGTCATTCCTGATATATTAATGGTCACCAGCTTAACAGGTGAGCATTACTGGAATTATCCATCATCAATGCTTCGATCCAAACCATCAACATCCTTATCGATGAGGGTGGTGGCCAAAAAACACTCTAATGCTTATATTCATGGAAATGAAAAATTAATAGTAAATTCATTCCTTATTTCCAAACATTCTTATTTAACAAAGCTCCTCAATTTTCCTCCGCATTGGCCAAATGGTTCATATGCCAATATACATGAAAGAAGTCAATTGCCTAAAAATATTGAATATTAAGATTGATAAGCTTGATAATTAACGAGAGGTTTGTGGAGATGGAATCCATATCCTTTCTTACCTACTTGACCACCAACGTTGAGTCTCTGATGACTGTAATATTTTATATTTTTTATGTAGCGGCTAGCTCAAGACCTTCCTAAAGAGCGAAATATTTTTCTTGGTTGTTTTTTTCAACGCTGAGACCCCATTTAAATTGAATCTAGATTTGTTCATCAGGGTGAAGGATAACCCCTCCCACTCCTATTGACCCTAGGATTATTATTATTATTATTAAAATAAATGTCTAAATTAAAAAGTAGCCTTATTAGCGTATGCTTTTTTCCTTCTTATATTTAAAATGACTACAACTTTTTGTAACCATCACTTGTAATTTTTTGTAACCATGACTTATAAATTTTTGGTATCACATTAAAATCAATTCTCAAATTGAAAAGTGATTATATTGGTAGTACCCATTTTTCGTTTTGAAGTTTACAAGTTATTTAAAACCATGGTCTTAACAATTAATATTATTCTTACCCTTTTTTCTTTAAAGTAAATATTTTCTATTCCTTTGAATCGCAAGTATGCATTCATGTCTTAGAAGTATGCTTTAGTTTTTCCATTGGGGAAATTAAACCAAATATAGAACTTTAGTTGTTTCATAATCCCAAAAGAGATAGGACCAATCAAAGTCCTGAAAATATAAATACTATGACTAGTTAATGAGCCTCTAGGGCCATTCTTAAGAAAAAATATATAGAACTGAAAGATAGAAATAGTAAAAATACGATAATTGAAATAAATTCAACTATATTTATCCAAATCACCTGCTTCAACCAATATGATCTTCTTGTTGCTACCTGGGGAGTAGCCAAGATTAGGTGGGATTCCCATGTGCTTCTCAAGATTTCCAAGCCTTTGATTGATTGATATCATTTGTGTTTCCATCTGATTCAAGGTCAAGAGGATGTCCTCCTTGATTTCATTCCTATCAAAAATATATCTTCCAAGAAGAAAACAATTTAGTGTTAATAAATTTCTACAATGTACATGTCCTAGTTGTAATTACCTCTAGAATTCCCGGCATTTGGAACCTAATACGCTACCTCTTCCATAACTTGTATGTCAGTGAAAGTGTACCTTTCATCTATTAGTTCCTACTTTGCTTGAGTAATTTTCTCTAAACCTCTTCAACTCTTTGTTGGAAAACTGCCCCTTCTTTATTAAAAACTCCACCGATTTTATTCCAAAAAAATTGCCACTTTGTCTTTGATTACATCACGGTGAGTCTTGATGTTATTTTCTTATTTACTAATATTCCTTTCCATGAGACCCTTAACATCTTATCCAATCTTGTAGACTCTAAAATTCTTAATCTCATCAATGTTTTCCTCTCCTCTACCTTCTTTAATTTTAAAGGTATCTTCTATAAACAAACTAAAGGTACAACCATGCGTTCCTCCTTATCCCATGTCATAGCTAACATCTATGTGGAGCACTTTGAAGAATTATCCCTAAGAAATTCTCCTTTTAAACCCAAATGTGGGTACCATTATTTTTATGATACATTTTCCCCCACATGGTCGGATTTCCCTTACTATCTTACTTAACCATCTCAACAACATTTTTCCCCACATATAGTGTACCATGGAAAATCCTGAGTGGCAATTCCCTCCCCTTCCTTGACGTCCTTATCTCCCATTAATATAACAATACCCTTACCCACTAGTTTTATCAAGAGAAAGACCCATATTCACAATATGGAGTTCACCCTGATATCTTGGGCTAATGTTTTCCAATTAATGCTAATCGAAACTAGCATTAAAGTAGGATTAAACTAAAGTCCAAAACTTATTATCCCAATTTTTAATGAAATCATGTTGTTTTCCTAGCGATAATAGGTTGAATCTGAAACTTTAGATAAAAATTTGTTTAATAGAATATTTGTTTTAAATCATTGCTTAACCATGAAATATGGTAGGCAGTTGAAGCACATTAAATTTGTGTCAATGCCTAAAAATCGTTATAGTCCCTGCATTGTCGAAGGCATGAACTAATAAGGGAAATTGTATGATTTCATTTACATCATTAAAACATAAAAATAAAACCAAGACAAGCTATCTTGATTGTGTAACAAAGTACGAAAATTAATTGTGCATTAAATAACAAGGGAAATTGTATGTTTTCCTTTACATCATTAAAGCATCAAAATAAAACCAAGACACAATATCTTGATTATGCAACAAAGTAAGAAAATTAAATGTGCATTGAATAATATTTAATTAAAGCAAATAACATACAAATATTCAAAAAAGATAAATTAGTGGAATTCAAATATGCAAAAAACATGCTTTATTCTTGATTGAAAATTTTCAGAGGCTCCCTAAATGAGTCGACTGGGGGTGTGTTAAGGGTTCAAAAAATGATGGTGTACTTAGTGAAGACATGAATCTCTAAAATATACCTTCAAATTTCTTAGGTAATTGAGGAGGAGACTTGGCATTATCCATATAGATACCTTATTCTTCATTGATGGGTCCCATAAAAATTATGTTTAGTGATCAAATCCTAAATCAATTGGATTTCCAAACTCGAACAACTCACAACCTAAACTAAAGGGGAAAAAGTAGATGGTTTTATCAAGATTAAGATTCAAGTTAAAGCCAGAATCACACAACTTATTTAAATAATTCATTTTTAAAATTACTCTAGGCAAGCTTCTCAAATTCTCACAATGTTTCTCCATTGCTTGTGAATGTCCATGGCCCTGTAGGAGTCACCTCAACATTGAAGAATGTGAAGATCCCTCTTAGGGTCCTCTAACTAAAAACTAAATTTATCTAAGATGAACACATTAATATGGGAAATAAATTATTTATATCTAAACATTTATTTAATGATAATATACCATTAAAATTTATTTACCACAACTTAATTAAGTAAGAATTTCATTGCAACCATTTACAGAAGTAATCAATAAACAGAGGAATACATGTTCCAATAGCTTAGTTGAGATGCTCCTGAGCTCCTGACTTTGTTGGGATGCTCCTCTTGACTACCCAACTAGATTTGTCTTCAATCAAACCAGGAAGTAATTACTAGCCTATGGAAGCTCCACATGCTCCCTAACCCTCTGAGCCCAAGTCCAACCAGATGTAATGTGTCCAAGTTTAACAAACACTCTCCAGATGCAAGTTTGATCTTCCTCCTCTTTCTCCACATCCCTCCTTCAGAATCAAAATCCTCCAAAAAAAACCAAAATCAAAGCCAAAAACCAAGGATCCCCCCTCTCCTCTCATCATCCTTCCCCTTTTATGCCTCTTCATCCCATCCACCTCAACCACCTATCATTAATGTCATGACTACCCCCTCATCCTTTCATTTAGTATCCTTGACGTTTCTTACCATATCTTCTCCCAAGTATATTTGAGAAGACATTTTGGAGATGAGATATGGATATTTAATTTGGAAATTAATTGGAGAATACCATATCTTCTCCCAAGTAGATTTTGAGAAGACACTTTGGGGATAAGATATGGGTATTTAATTTGGAAATTAATTGGAGAATACCATATCTTATCCCAAATAGATTTTGATAAGACATTTTGGGGATAAGATATGGATATTTAATTTGGAAATTAACTGGAGAATACCATATCTTCTCCCAAGTAGATTTTGATAAGACATTTTGGGGATAAGATATGGATATTTAATTTGGAATAAATGGAAAGAGACCATATCCTATCCAAAATTAAATTTGAGAAGACAAGTTGGGAATTGAATAATAACAATAATAAAATTTATCTCAGTAAATAAATTTACAGTTTCCCAAATGTAGGTATGTCCCAATATTTCTTGATAATTGTAAGTCAATATTTTCAGGTAATTTAAACACTAATAAAATCTACATGATAGGATTAAGTAGGGAATTACATACACCCCTCCTTCAGAAAAATTCGTCTCGAAGTTAGAGTGAAAAAGATATAAGGAGTTAAAAAGCAGTTTGACAATAAGGCATAACAAAATAGAGAGAGAGTTATAGTAGAAAAATTTAATAAGTCAGGCAATGATACCACTTCCCATCAAGAATCTCTAACTAATCTATATCCTCTTATCCTTCCTAACCTACTTCCGTTCCCACCATATCCATCCTTTGTTGTTATATACTATGGCATTAGCTATACCAATCTAACCACTGATAAAAACAATATGGCGTAAGTGTCGACTATATTGACCTAACTTCCCCAACAGGAAACTGGCAATCGTCATCACATGTCTAGGGGAGCGTGTCCATCACTGCCCTCCCATGATTTCAGGTTTGGATGTTACATGGCGGGAAATACCTCCACCCCTCCTTACAACTAGGGTCAACACCCTAATATGGACCACACTATAGCACTAGTTGGATACTTGTCATTGAATAATCCAATCAAGTAGTCTTACCACTTGTCATTTACATTTTACCCATGTCATAAGAGTGCATATCAAGTATATACCAAATGTAATAGGACAATGTACATCATACCATTCCTCATTGGATGTATCGACCTTCCCCAACGGAAGAGTAGATCTTGGTCATCATATGGTTCTTTCGAATTTGTATGTTAGTTCTCATTCATGCATATATAACAACAAAATAGATATAGATATGTGATCTTAAACATCATATTATTAAGTCTAGTATCCACGTGTCATTTTTTGGTTCATACTGGAAATAAATATTACATTAGATAAATCATAATTTCACTATGTCATTCATTAAATAAATCATATCCACTTAAGCCATACATGAAACGACGATGAATCTGATAAGTCATGCACTAGATAAATCATAACCAAGTAAGTCATACATTAGGTCATACATCAAACATTTCAACCATCAATACCTAATCTATCTAATGATTTATATAAGTGGTTTCGCCTACCCAACTAAATGCATCAATATTACATAACGTTCATAAATAAATAACATAGAATTACAAATAGAGCCTTAACATAAGTAGCTATCTAAGTCAAAATGGACATCATAAATGGTCAAAAGTGAGGGGTAATTGCAACATATAGTCGTTGCATCCTCCCGGGTAGAAGATCTTGGGTTATACTTGTCCCATTGTATCTTAACTTGGTCCACCAAGTGATGCCTGAGCAATTGAACCCTATGGTATAGTATGCATATTGGTTTGATCATTATGGTTCCATCTCTTCTCTAGTAGGGAATATCATTCTTCTGGAATGGTGGAAGAGGAACTAACAGTTGGGTTGAGATAGTGGCACTCTGGGGAATTCTCCAGAATGCGGTGTGGCTTGTCATTAATTCCTTTAGGGTCGCTGGATAATCTAAGGTGGTCATAGATTGGCTGCAAGGGTGGAACTCCTTGGAGGTTCCTTCACTTCACCATTGGATGGTCAACATCAAGGCTCTTTGTTCCTCCTTCTCTGATATCTCCTTCATGCATGAGTACAGAGAGAAAAATTTTGTCACTGATGTTATATCTAAGAGAGGGATCACTCTTTGTTCTGGTTTTATGTTTTTTGAGCTTCGGGTTGATGGAATTGTATAGGAATATGGCTCCTTCGCTTTCTGATCATCTATTTTGCTTTCTTTTATGGATGCCTTTGTTTCTTAGACTGGTCCATCTTTTCTCCTCTATCTTGGCCTTCTTTGTCTTTTTCTGGAGTTGTCAGTGTTGGTTCTTAGTGATTTCCTCTCTGCTTCTTTGGTCTGGTGTTGGTATGATTCAATGATTTGCCTACTTTTATTTGGTTTTTGTCATCTATAAAGCCATATATAATTTCTCATTTGATTAATGAAGAATGAAAAAAATTGTATGAAAAAAAAAAAACAAAAAAAAAAAAAACAAAAAACAAAAAACAAAAAACAAAAAAACAAAAAACAAAAAAACAAAAAAATAGAAACAAAAAAACAAAAATACAAAAAAAAAACAAAAAACAAAAAACAAAAAACAAAAACAAAAATAAAAACAAAAAAAAAGGTAACTGAGTCAGCCACCTTGTATACATGATTCACTAAACACAGCATTCGGGGGTATTTCCTACACATAAGTTAAGTCCTTGGTTCACCAAGGTGTATATTGTAGTCTCTGGTTGCTTGGTAAACCTTTATGCCTATTTACCCCTTTATTTTGTTTGTGCCTTTAATTTCTAAAATACATGAATTGACCATGGAACAACATCCTCCCCATGGAACAACTCCTTACTGGATCTTAGGTTGAGACTAATGGAAATAGTTCTAGAGTCTACCAATCAACAAAACCCCTCTGATGGGAATCCTAATCCTTTTCCTTCTTTTGGAGATATTGGTGCTCCTTATATGGCAATGTTGTCCCTTCCCAGATTTAGAATTGGTTTGCCAGTTTGGTTATTTTCGACCCCTATGGTTCTGAATGTCCATGATGCTTCTCAATCTAGTCCTCCTCCAACTGAACAACATCAACCTCATGTTGATCCTAAGGTTGACCCTTTTCCTTCTTCACCTATTGTTTCTACATCCCTTTCTTCCTCTTCGCCTGGTGAAATTCTTGATTTTAGTAACCAATGTTGGGTTGTGTTATTCTTTCCATGACTAGCCCACATAGTGAACTAGGTGGCCCCCCCTTTGTTGTGTCGATTGCGTAGTGTGGGGATCACAGGGGGGGCGGCATCCCCCCCTACCCGGGGGGTTTGAGTGGGGTGGGTAGCCCCACTATACGGGGTCGGCATCCCCCCCTACTCGGGGGGTTTGAGTGGGGTGGGTAGCCCCACTATACGGGGTCCGGGGCAACACCCCGGGAATTTTTTTTTTTGGACCCTATATTAGGTTGGGCGGACCAAGCTATGGTTTTGTGCATGATTTTTGCACATGGTTTTGGACGCGATGGTTTTTGGTCCATGGTATTAGATGCTTTGGCATGTATAAATACATATTGTAACATTAAAGGAACATAATGAAAAATCAAACTAGTAGTCCTGCTTTTCGGATCCATGGGAAAGTCTCTATGTATATGTGTTTTATGTGTTATGCTCTAGAATTGTTTATTTTCTGTGTTTTAGAATTCATATGCAGGTAATTTATGTACAGGGTTAAAACCTACATTTGGTATCAAAGTTGTTTTGGCTTCAAGGGGACACCTTTATTGCTGAGGGGTTTTTCTTTAGCCTATGGTAGACCTCGTTCAATGGGAGATCTGCGGGATCAATTCTGGCGGTGAAAGAAAATGGCCAGCAGTGGAAAGATAGAGATCGAGAAATTTAATAGTCAGTTTTCAGTTGTGGAAACTCAAGATGGAGGATTCGTTGGTGGATAAAGATTAATGCATTGCAATAGATCTGGGTGCTAAACTAATGGGAATGTCTAATGAAGAATGGAAGAAGTTGGATTGGAAGGCAAAGAGCACAATACGATTTTGTGTCTCAGATTCAGTATTGCTAAATGTATCAAGGGAAGCTACGGTGAAGGCTTTGTGGGACAAGTTAGGGACTTTGTACCAATATATCTCTCTGGTGAATAAATTGTTCCTACGGAAAATGTTGTATAACCTGAGGATGAAAGATGGAGACTTGGTGACAGAGCATCTGAATGCGTTTAATACTGTGGTAAGTTAGTTATCGTTTGTTCATATCAAAATTTCAGATGAAGATAAGTGCATTAGTTTGTTGTGTTCTCTACTAGATTCATGGGATAGTCTGGCTATTGCAATAGGTAGCAATGCAATTTCCTTGCATTTTGATGAAATAGTCTCATCCTTGCTGACGAAGGAGATGAGATGGAAAAATATGGAGAGGCAGAATGGTGATGCCTTGTATGTACGAGGACAGTCCTATAACAAAAAAAAAAAAGTCATCGAGTGGGAGATCTAAATCTCTAGGAAAAACCTGTAAAGGTGGTGTGCTGGAAATGCGAAAAGGAAGGGCACTACAAAAGGGACTATAAATCTAAAGCTCCTAACAAAGGAAAGGGATCTGATGATGCTCCTTTTGCAGAGGAAAAAACCACCTCAGATTAAGGTGGGGATGTGTACTTGGCTTCTTCAAGTACACATGTAGATCATGAGGCATGGTTGATTGACTCAGCTGCATCCTTTCACTTCACTCCCCATAGAGAGTGGTTCTACAAGTATGAGAAATACGATGGCAGTGATGTCTTCTTAGGGGATGATAGGAAGGCTAGAATCATTGGTTGCGGAAAAGTAAAGTTGAAGTTGCAAGGTGGAAGGGTTAGAATACTTCCGGGTGTTCTACATATTCCTGAATTGGCCAAAAATCTGATTTCTGTAAATAAGCTAGATGATGCAGGTGTAAAATAGTGTTTGAGAAGGATACGTGCAAGATGGTTCGGGGAGCACTGGTATTGATGTAGAGGGTTCGGATTGGAACTCTGTACAAGCTGTAAGGTAGCACTATTCTTGATGGGTGCAATAATTTTATGGTTCCTGAAAGTGGAGTAGAAAATCTAGTGGTCTCTGGAGAGAATACCATGATGTGGCATCAAAGGTTTGGACATATTGGAGAGAAAGGCCTTTGAATACTTCATGGTAAAGGTATGGTAGAAGGTATGAGTAATAGCTCTCTAGATTTTGATTTCTATGAAAATTGTGTATATGGGAAGCAGAATCGGGTGAGTTTCCCCTTTGGTGGTAAAAGGGCGGAACAGATAATAGAGCTTGTGCACAATGATGTGTTTGGACCTGTGAAGGTTCCATCACTGGGTAATTCTATGTAATATGTATCATTTATAGATGAATTCTCAAGGAATACATGGATATATTTCCTTAAGAAGAAGCTTGAAGTCTTTGACACGTTTAAAGAATTTAAGGCTCTGGTGGAAAACTAGATAGAGAAGAAGATCAATGTGTTGAGGACAGATAACGGTGGAGAGTTTTGCAGTAAGGAATTTGAAGAATTGTGTAAGAAGTGTATTATAACACGGAAGAAGACTACTCCATATACACCTCAGCAAAATGGAGTTACAAAAATAATGAACAAGATGTTGATGGAAAGGGCAAGAAGCATCCTCAGTGGTGCCAGGTTAGGATATGAATTATGGGCAGAGGTGGTGGAGACAACATGTTACCTGGTCAATATATCACCTTCATCAGCGTTGGAGGATAAGGCTCCACAAGAGGTATGGACTAGTAAGAAACCCTCTCTTTAATATCTAAGGGTATTTGGATGTGATTCATATGTAGATGTTCCAAAGGAGAAATGAACCAAGTTGGATAGTAAATCTGAAAAGCACATCTTTATTGGGTATAATGATGGTTTAAAGGGTTATAAGCTTTGGAACCCAGTAACAAGGAAGGTTGTGTATAGCCGATATGTGTTGTTTAGAGAGATGAAAGATGTTATTAAACATGAAGTCCAACCAAAGGAACCTGAGAAGATAGAGTTTGAGCTAAAGGAGGAAGAATCAGACACTATAGTAGAGGAGGAATAAAAAGATGAAGAGCCACAAATTCCAGGTGTGAGAAGATCAATTTGAGAGAGAAGGCAGCTAGAAAGGTATAGTCCATCTGCTTTCTGTTCAAATTTTTCTTTATCTATTACTGATGATGATCCCAAAATTGTGAAGGAAGCAGTAGATTCGGAGGATGGAAAACTCTAGAAAGAGGCCATGATTGATGAAATGGCATCTTTGCAAAAAAATGAGGCTTGGGATCTGGTGGAGTTGTTGGCTGGAAGGAAACCCATTGGCATAAAATGGGTGTTCAAGAAGAAGACAAATGTAGAAGGAAAGGTGGAGAAATACAAAGCTCAGTTGGTAGCAAAAGGTTATTCCCAGGTGCCAAGAATTGATTTTGGTGATATTTTTTCTCCTGTTGCTAAGGTAGCTTCTATTAGATTACTTTTATTTGTTGTTACTACTTTTGATTTTGAGGTAGAACAGATGGATGTGAAGACAACATTTCTTCATGGGGATCTGGAAGAGGAGATATACATGAAGCAACCTGAAGGCTTTGAGGTGAAGGGTAAGAAAGAATTGGTATGCAAGTTAAACAAGTCTCTGTATGGGTTAAAACAGTCACCAAGGATGTGGTATCAGAAATTTGATACATTTATACGGGGACTTGGCTTCACCAGAATCAAAGAAGATCACTATGTGTATTTTAAATTAATTGGTGACCGTTTGATTTATCTGGTCTTGTATGTGGATGATATGTTGGTGGTTGGAAATTTCAAAGAAATTATCCAAGATTTGAAGACCCAATTGTCCTCCAAATTCAACATGAAAGATATTGGTGTTGCAAACTATATTTTGGGCATGGAAATTAAAAGAGATCGGGAAAAGAAGAAGCTCTGGTTAAACTAGAGGAAGTATGTCGAGATAATATTGCAGAGGTTTAATATGCAAGATAGTAACCAGATGAAGGTTCCTATTCCTGTAGGTGTAAAGTTATCTACTGAACGGTGTCCCAAGACACAAGAAGAGGAAGAGGATATGTCCTATGTTCCATATGCAAGTGCAGTCAGTAGCCTGATGTATGCAATGGTCTGTACTAGACTAGACATTGCACATGCAATGGAAGTATTGAGCAAGTTTATGTCAACACCAGGGAAGGAGCATTGGACAGTAGTGAATTGGGTTTTTAGGTATTTTTGTGGCACTAGTGATTATGGTTTGTGCTACCAAGGAAGACCAGGATTGGACTGAGTTTTGGATATCTGTGGCTACTTGATATGGAATGGGTTGGAGATATGGATTAGATAAGATATACAAGTGGGTATGTGTTTAACCTATTTGTAGGTGCAGTTAATTAGATGAGTAAGAAACAATCTATAGTGGCACTATAAACTATAGAGGCAGAATACATGGAAGCCAATCATGCAAGAAAGGAAGCAGTTTGGTTGCAGAGATTGTGTCTAAGTATGAGGTTAGTACAAGGAGCTATAAGAATAGATTGTGATAGCCAAAGTGCAATTTTCTTGGAAAAGAACCCTGCTTACCATTCAAAGACAAAGAACATTGATGTTCAGTATCACTTTGTGAGGGATATGAGAGAAGACAAAAAGGTGTTAATGGTAAAGGTGGACACTTTGAAGAATACTGCAGATGCATTGACAAAATCTGTGAGCTCTGAGAAGTTCTCTTGGTGTAGAGAAACAAAGGGCATTGCAGGGCTAGATAAATGACTAAGCCCTCTTGTGGCCCCAAATGGAAAGAAAAAAATAAGTGGGAGAATGTTGGGTTGTGTTATTCTTTCCACGACTAGCCCACATAGTTAGACCTACCTATGGTTTCGTGCATGATTTTCGCATATGGTTTTGGACGCGATGGTTTTCATTCCATAGTATTGGATGCTTTGGCATGTATAAATATATATTGTAACATTGAAAGGAACATAATGAAAAGTCAAGCTAGTAGTCCCGGTTTTGGGATCCAGGGGAAAATATCGATGTATATGTGTTTTATGTGTTATGCTCTAGCATTGTTTATTTTCTATGTTTTAGAATTCGTATGCAGGTAATTTGTATACGGGGTTAAAACCTACAACTAGAAAGCTACGAAGAAGATGAAAATGATGAAGAAGAAGAAGAAGGAAAATAAGTAGAGGAGTAACGAAGAAACCATTTCTATGGACGCAACTAGTATGGATAAATCTTTTAGTCAGCCTCATAAAGTTAAATTCCCTTGCACGTTATGTAAGGGTGACCACCTTCTTAGAGATTGTAGTGGTATTCCTAAGGTATTAGAAGTGTGGTCCATAGACTCGCATTGGCTTTTGTCATCAACTTTTGGAGATCATTTTGGTGAAAAACCCTCAACTAGTGATAGTAAGGTCCATGGGAAAAAGGGTAAAGTCAAATTTACATGTGAGTTATGTGAAGGGAATCATCCTATTCACCTTTTTCCTTATATGGATGAAGCCTCAAAAGCGTTGGAAAACCTTACAACTTATCAACCATGACGTCTAGCTGGTTACCGAAATATTTTTCCCAATCCTCCACTAGTTGATGAAGTGATTGATCATAATTTGAATCCAGTCAATCCTACTCTCTCTGAACATGAATCCCATGAGTTCGTTCTTGACCAACCATTTGTTGAGAAAATGGTTGAGTTGATTCTACCTTCAGTTGATCATACTTTTCCCATAGAGAGTAGGGATTATACCACTCAATTTCTTCTTGTTTCTTCTGATTCTATAGAACAAGGGGAATTTCTCCCATTCTCGTGAAAACCCCTCCAAGAAAATAGGTCATTGGCTTTGATTGGAGTTGATTGAAAGAGCCCTTTCTCACTTCTTACATTCCTTTTAAGATCATGGTAAATTCTTATGATAATAACACCTATCACACTGTTATAGATGAAGGAGCTTCTATTAGTATTCTATCCTCCAGTGCTTGGCAAGATTTGGGTTTCCCATAGCTTATGTATGTCACTCTGAATTTGTTATATTTTAACAGAAGAACCAGTCAACCCTTAGGGATCCTATCTCAATTTCCTATTACCTTGGGGAGGAAAAATTATATGTATTGATTTTATGGTTGCCATGGGCCCTTTCGACTTCACTTTGCTCTTAGGACTAGACTATGTTTATGTTACGAACGTTGTTGTGTCCACAATATTTTGAGTGATGTGTTTCCCACATGATGGAAATATTGTGACTATCAATTAGCTTTCATTTTTTGGTCCTGTTAGCACTCACATATACCTTAGGCTGAAATAAGGTAAAACTCAAGGCTACATCAAACCACGCTCAGCCTCGTAGCTAGCCCTACGAGGACAGGAGAGGGCTCTCTTTGGGTCAATCTCGGCAAAGATAATCGATGAGGCTCGAGATGACTAAAACAAAAGATAATTTTAGGCTAGATATGCAGTACAAAGGTTTGATTTGAGTTTTTAGGAGTTTTTGTGTTGAAACAAGGAAAGGAAAATTTGGGCTTGGGGATGAGGCACAATTTTTGTAGAGGTCTATTTGGGG